>CABHPP010143672.1:0-33033 GCA_902168425.1 Peromyscus attwateri
AGAGAATGAAAGGGTTGGGGGAGGAACATTGATTCCCTGGTGATGACATGGTAACCATGTTATATGGAGTAGTCACTGAACTTCAATCAGTTATGAAAGGGGCCCATGGAATTTAGAGAGAGCTCCAATTATGGGGTGGGTAAGTTTACTGGATAATTAAAGAATTTTGAACTAATAAGAAAAAATATTAAATATATAACCCTTTTGTTACTGCTGTCTTTTAAAACAAATTTTACAAATTTGTTTAGGGGTGTGTGTGTGTGTGTTTTGTGTGCACACGTGTGGTTCCTGTGTGATGGCACAGCTGTAGAGGTCAGAAGATGAACTGAGGAGTCGTCAGTTTTCTCATTTTACCCTGAAACGTCTACCAGGGATAGAACTCAGGTCACTAGGCGTGGCAGCAAGTGCCTTTACCAGCTCTTGTCAGTTCCATTAAGAATCATTTTTAAAAATTAACATTTATTTGTGTGTTCATGTATGTGCACCACCACGTATGCACTCAAGCTTGTGTTTGTGGAGGTCAGAGGGCAACTTTCTGGAACAGTTCTCTCCCTCTATCATATGGGTTCCGTGCCTTGAACTCAGGTTGTCAGACTTGGCAGCAAATGAACCAAACTGAACCATTTGGCTGGCCCCCTACGGTTCTTCCAGAGGTCCTGAGTTCAATCCCAGCAACCACATGGTGGCTCACAACCACCTGTAATGGGATCTGGCGCCCTCTTCTGGTATGCATGAAGAAAGGCCACTCATATACACAAAATAAATAAATATTAAAAAAACCAAATACAATGAAATAAAAGAATGTTAGATTGGGCCTTAAAGTTGGACCAAGTTCCCATGGCAGTCTGTCCAAGCTCAGGCCACTAGCCTCAAAGCTACTCATAAAGGGGAAAGTTATGTCAGAGCAACACAGACACTGATGATCTCTGTTCAGCAAGAAGGTTGTCAGTGTGAGGGGAGGGATATAGGGTAGGCAGGATGTAGGGCTTATCCACTTTGGAACAATCACAGATAACTACATGTGATGAAGACACACAGGGTGTCAATCCCCAGGGAATCCCAGTAGACTGAATAAAAGCCACTGTAAGGGAGACTGCCTGCCCCCTCCTGTAACTGCTTGGTGGAGCACTGCCTTGGGGAAAGCAGCTGGTATGTGTTGTGCTCACGCCGTATGGGATGAGCTCTATGATGTGGGTAAGTCACGGTAACATTGTGGTTAAGGGGGCTCCTCTCACACTCCTCTAGTTACCTCATGGGTGCAAAATAGGCTTCAGCCAGTGAAGCACAGCAAATTAATTAAATCAGCTTCCCTTCAAGGGTCTTGTAGATGCAAGAAAGCTTTTGGTTAATTGGTAGAAGAGTGGGGAAAGATGGAGGTGGTGGTGTCCTGATTCTTCCCAGGCAGGTGGACATTTTACAAGGAAAACATTGATAAAGGTGACCAGTCAGCTCTGAGCTGAATTGCATGCTGAAGAATCGGCATTGTGTCAGGGTATTCACTGACTTGGGACAGAGACAATGACCTAGTCACAGAGTTGGGCAGAAGATATTGTTATGTTGGCCTACTAAAGGGATGTTCACGAGGGACTTGACTTTATGGAAATTTGAGGGGTGCATTAAAGTAGGACATGCCAATGTCATTAGGATTTAGCTAGTTTAGGAAGAAGACTGGTGTAGAAAAGCTGCTATTCCCCTGTGTTCCCTTAAGGGGACCATTTGTGTCCATGCAATGAGTGTAAGTGAGTGTTTTGCAGCAATGCGGAGCTGTGATATAGGTAGACATATCCCTTTAGCAGACTCAGTAGTACAAAATGCAGATAAGAACTGTTATCTGCCATCGAAGAGACTGATGATAGCTGTCAAGCCGACTCTCTGATGGGTAGTTCCTGGATGTAGCTGGTAGCTTATAGCTGATACTTATAGCTCTAGGGGTCTCAAACAGAACCTGAAGGAATATATATCAATTCTAGAGCCCGCTTTGCTTAGCTGAAGAGAAATGCAAATTCATAGAATTCCACAGAAATACTAGGACAGATGATATTGTACAGACTTGATCAACTAACCATCACATCTTCAGACCAAGAACCACACCATCCATCCCATAGCATCTGTGGTAGTTTGAAGGTAAATGGCCCCATATGATCATAGGGAGTGGCACTATTTGGAGGTGTGGCCTTGTTGGAGTAGGTGTGGCCTCATTGGAGGAAGTGTGTCATTGGGGGTGGTCTTTGAGGTCTCAGAAGCTCAAGCCAGGCCTAATGTGATTCAGTCTCCTCCTGCTGCCTATGGATCAAGATGTAGAACTTTCAGCTCCTTCTCCAGCACCATGTCTGCCTATTCATTCTAATCAAGAAACAGTTTTCAAATCTCACGACAGAATTCCTAGGGACCTGATTGAAGGTGTGTTGTACCCTTACCTCATCTGGCAAAACTGGAATTAACAGGTGCTTATATTGCTTGTTGGTGGACACAGGTACTGGTTCTGCGCCTGTGAAAACCTTGCCCAATATAAAAAAACGGGACCAGGGAGACACTCACTAGGCCAGCACTTCTTCCTGCAATTCAGACATGCAGACCTATTACCTGTTTCAAAGGTGGAACTCTATGGGTATTAAAGGAGAGAAGAAGGCATGGAAGGGTAAGGGAAGGGAGGAATGGGTTATGTAGTGAGGGGAATCTAGTCTCACAATAACACCGTGAAGGAGACTTCAACCAAAGGTGCCCTCTCTTAGCTCAAATGTTTCTATGTGCTGGCAGTTCCTGCTTTTGGAACCTGATAGCCTAGAGTGGAAGGCCGAAAGCTTGAGTGGGCTCACCCTGGAAGACATGTTCATATGATGGTAGTCTGGACTGATTATCAGTGATGAGACCAGATTCTGATAATGCAACAGTGAAGACAGACAGGCATCAGTGCTGACTACAAATGCCTTACAAAGAGTCTCAGGAATTTTCCCATATTGTTTGATAGAAATATAACTAGAAAATTAATCTCTAATCAATAACATCAGATTTCACTTTTATATATCATCTGTCATTTATTTGTTTTTAGCATCCAATTTCTTGACAATCTGTTGAAAATACTATCTACTTTTCATTATAAAGAGAAATATGGAGATTAAATATTTACACAAGGGCATTATTACACTACTATGAGAAACACACATGCAACCTAATCAAATACTTAGGACAGGGTCTCCTTATATAGCTTTGACTAACCTGGAACACTCTATGTAGAACAGGCTGACCTTGAACTCACAGAGACCTGCCTGCCTCTGCTTTCTCATTGAAGCTATGAACCACTACACCCAGCAAACCACACGTTTCTTATCAAAGTCCTTTGAAGGAGATAATATTGAGCTGAATCAGGATTTTAGTGATTTTTGAAAAAAAAAATGCTGTACTGGTTGGTTTGATGTCAACTTGACACAAGCTAGGGTCACCAGAAAAGGAACCCCAATTGAGAAAATGCCTCCATAAGATCCAGCTCTAAGGCACTTTCTTAATGAGTGATCACTGGGGGAGGGCCCAGCCCACTGTGGGTAGAGCCATCCCTAGTCTCGTGGTCCCAGGGTCCATAAGAAAGAAGTGAGGTAGTGGTGGGTCATGCCTTTAATCCCAGCACTTCAGAGGCAGAGGTAAGTGAATCTCTAAGTTTGTAGACCATCCTGGTCTACACAGTGAGTTCTGGGGCAGCCAGGGCTATACAGAGAAACCCTGTCTTGAAAAGCCAAATCATCATCATCATCATCAAATGAAAATAAATAAGGAAATAAATAAATAATTTTAAAAAAGAAAGCAGGCTGAGCAAGCCATGAAGATCAAGGCAGTGAGCAGCATCCCTCCATGGCCTCTGTATCAGTTCCTGCCTCCAGGTTCCTGTCCTGTTTGAGTCCCTGTCCTGACTTCCTTTGATGAATAACAATGTGGAAGTGTAAGCTGAATAAACCTTTTCCTCCCCAACTTGCTTTTTGTTCGTGGTCTTTTGTCATAACCATAGAAAGCTGAACTAAGTCAAATTATGATATAATTTTTACTTTCAAGGTAAGTAACATTTTTGTTTCAAACTCAATGTTATCCACACTCTGTCACCTTCTAGATAATCTTTCAAATATTGGAAAAAAAATCACCAAACTTTGTAAGTATAGATATACATATAGCACTCAAATTTAACCTTTTATAGAATCATTAGGAAAAACTCATCTCAATTTATAATTTAGAAAAAAAATGGAATACATTTCTATTGATATTCCTGTTGGGGTGCATATAATGTTTAGTGATTCCCATGGCTGCTGATATAAAGTAAATACATATATTTTCCTTACCTTCTAGTTTTAGAAACTTCTGAGCCATGATTTCATTCTTGGTTAAAACGATCCTTTCCCTTTTTCATGCTTAATATGTGTTATTGAGGAAGACTGACCTAAAAGTCTTGGATACTGCATTTTGTAGGAGAATTTTGCTTAATGATTGACTAAGAGATAGATATTTGCAAAATCAACTCAGAGCATTTGGGGGTAATTCACCATACTCATTCTTGGAAAATGAAGTGAGCTGTAGAAGCATCGAACGTACATTTCTTTGGAAAGTATGTATCAAGTTCATCTCAACACTGTAAGCTAGTGTTTTCTACTGAGCAGAAACAGGGTGATATGCATGAAGCCTAATTACTGTTTGACAGAGTCTTCTGTTTAGAAAAGGGCTTTTCTGACCAATCCTAAGTGGTTGAGGCTTGGCATAACCCTCTTGAATTTTCTCACTGATTGCCCTTGAATTTGAATTTCCCTATGGGGATCAGCAGGAGTATCAGAAAAACAAACAAACAAAAAAACCCCTACTGTTTAAAAAGTAACTTCCCCATCTTATTTTAACCATCATCTAAGTGTGCGTTTAGTCACATTGGAATTGGCTGCATCCATAATGTCATGGTGCTTGGGACAACGGCCAATGATTTCAAAACACAGAGGGCTCAAGACAAATGGAGTTTAGACTTGAAAACTGATTTTGTAAGTGATTTTGTTTCTATTGTGTTTCCTGGAATCTCTTGAATACATTTCACAATCGTGGTGATGACTGTCACATTGATCTCCAAAGAAAGACAATCAATTTAATTTATTAGAGGAGTAAAGTCCTCATCACATGAAGTCAAGGTCAGTTTATAACCCTCTACTGCTGTTCAATTCACCACTGATTTTGATATCTCTCCTTTCAGGTGCTGGGATTATAGGCATACACTATCATGTCCTGCAAATACCTGCATCTCTGTAGTTTTTAAAATGATTTGTTTACTGTTATTGCTATTATTATTATTTGCTGTTTTTGTTGTTTTATGATATTGGGATTGAACCTGTGCACATGCTGGGCAAATACTCCATTACTGAGTCCTATCCCAGGTCTGGTTTAACTCTTCAATTGAGACCAGATGTCACTAAATTGTCCTGACTGACTTCGAACTGGGTCTCTTTCCACCACTTGCCTCAGCCTCCTCAGTATCTAGGACTACAGCCATGAGCCAGAAGTTCCAGCTGTCTTTTTAATTTTTTCCTTTTGTTTTGAGACAGAGTTCATGAAGTCTAGGGTGGCCTTGAACTCACTATTTAGTTGAATACGTCTTTGAATTCTTGGTTCTTCTGTCTCCATCTCCTAATTGCTGGAATTGGAGGTTTCTCCCATCACAACTGGCTTTTTTTTCTGATTTTTAAAGGGTGACTGGTAAAGCCAGAAGTGAGAGCCTGGCATGGCAGCAGACATCTAGAGTCCTAGCACTCAGGCTGAGGTAGGAAGATTGTTGTTGAATTTGAGGCCAGCCTAAGCTACACAGTGAATCCCAAACCAGTCTGGGTCTTGGAGTGAGACCCTGTGGAAAAAAAAAATTCCTCAATAAATAGTCAGATTAAGTTAAACGGAATTAAGTTAGGGATGGTGGCTCAAGACCTTAATCTCAGCACTCAGAGGGAGAACTGCAAGTCCCAAGCCAGCCTGGGTCACATGCTGCATGAAGAGTAGTAGCCTGCAATCCCTGCAAGCTTGGGAGGCTAAGGTAAGAGGATTGCAAACTCAAAGCCTGCTTGAATTACAGAGAGTTCAAGTCCAGCTTGGGCAATTTAGTGGGATACTACCTTAAAATAAAAAGTAAAATGAGGCCTCAGTGAAGCAAAGCTACCCTAGAAGTTATGAGGCCCCAGGTTCAAACTTGAGTACAGAAAAACAAACGAACAAACAACAAACCTCATTTTTTAAACATCATAGAAAGAAGAGCCAACACCCAGCTGAGTCCTTGCTGATGATATGTTGTTACATTTTATTTAGATTTCATTTTGCATAAGTGCATAGCTACATTTTTATTCATTTTTTATTTACTTTTATTGATTCTTTGTGGATTTCACATCATGCATTCTGATCCCACTTATCTCCCTGTCCCCTCGAATCTGCCCTCTGCCCTTGCAATCTCCCTCCCAAAACAAACCCAAATTTAAAAGAAAAACCAAAAACCAAACAAAACAGAGACCAAACCAAACCAAACCCAAACCACTCAGTTACTTTCCTACTCTGCAATAAAACACCATGACCAAGACAACTTACAAGAGGAAGCATTTCCTTTTCCTCAGGGTTTCAGATGATCAGAGTCCAGGGGCAGGAACAGCTGAGGGCTCTCATCATGATCTACAATTGTGAGGCAGAGAGAGCTGACTGAGACTGGGGAGAGTCTTTTAAAAATCACTCTCCTTCACCTGGGGATGGAACTCTGTTGTCAGTCTTGGTGGTAGGTGCCTTTACCCACTGAGCCATCTCTCTGGCTCTGGCAATGTCGTTTATCTACACCACGGATATATCCAGCCATAAAGAATAGTAAAGTTAGCCGGGCAGTGGTAGCGCACGCCTTTAATCCCAGCATTTGGAAGGCAGAGGCAGGCGGATCTCTGTGAGTTCAAGGCCAGCCTGGGCTACAGAGTGAGTTCCAGGACAGGCACCAAAGCTACACAGAGAAACCTTGTCTCGAAAACACCAAAAAAAAAAAAAAAAAAAAAAGAAGAGTAAAGTTATGCTATTTGCAGGAAAATGGTTGTGCCTGAAGATGATCATTGCAAGTGAATCAAGTCAGTCTCAGAAAGATGTGTCACATGGTTTGTCTCATTTGTGGATCCTAGACATTGTAGATGCTGTGGTGGTTGGAAAGAAAATGGTCCTCAAAGTGGATGGCACCATTAGGAGGTGTGGCTTTGTCAGAGTAGGTGTGGCCTTGTAGGAGGAAGTATGTCACTGGGGTGGGCTTTGAGGTCTCCTGTGCTCAAGCTTTGCTCAGTGTGGTAGACAGTTCACTTTCTGTTGACTGCAGATCCAGATGTAGAACTCTAAGCTCCTTCTCTAGCACCATGTCTGCCTGCATGCTGCCATGTCCTGCCATGACAATAATGGACTAAACCTCTGAAACTGTAAGCCAGCCCCAGTTAAATGTTTCCCTTTACAAGAGTTGCTGTGGTCATGGTGTCTTATAGTGGTATTTTATTTGTACTGAAATGTGATTTTATTTGTATGTTAATAAATAAAGTTGCCTAGGGGTCAGAGCTATTAGCAAGCCATAGCGAAAGCCGGTTATGGTGGTGCACGCTGGTAGGATTTGCTGAAGGAGGTGCACGCCTTTAATCCCAGCACTTGGTAGGCAGAGCTAGGTAGATCTCTGTGTGTTCAAGGATACAGCCAGCATTGGAGACACATGCTCCAATGTGTGTCTGGAGGTCTGTACAGACAGGCAGTGATGAGGCAGTCACGTGGTTGGGTTTACAACCAATGAGAAGGCAGAACAGAGAGTCATTTAAAGACAAATAGACAGGAAGTAGCTCTCTTTCAGAGAGGTCTCTTGGCTGAAGAGGCTAGCTGCAGCAGGTGGGTAAGGCTCTTAGCTCTGACATCTTGGGCTTTTATCTTTACATTGGCTCTGTGTTTCTTATTTAATAAGACGGTTGGTTACATCTACAGTGTCTCTTCACAGTAATAGAGACCCTAAGACAGTGCTTACTGTCATGTATGTACTGATAACAGGGAAGTAGAAGTGAAATGTCTGGGGAGCAAATAGGACTAATGGGAGCGTCGAGAAGGAGGAGGGCAGTGGGTTGGAGTGGGGGTTGGGGTGCACTCAAAGTACATTATACATGCATGAAAATGGCCTTACTTAATCCTGTATAGGAAAAGGAACAAATAAATCGAGAAACCAGAAAGAGGAATATTAAATTAAAAACAAAACCATCCAACCAAGCCCAAAACATAAATACATATTCACATTGTAGAAGCATCTCTGATCCTGAATGGATAGTGCCAGCAGTCTTCAGAAGTAGGACACATGCCACAGAATATATTTCATTTCTATTTCTGAGACTTGGTTAAAACTCCACTTCCCCAGGGGTTATCTTGCATGTCAGTAATCTCAGCACTCGGGAGGTAGAGGCAGAAAGGCCAGAAGTTCATGGATTTCTACAGATTGAAGGCTAGCCTGCTCTATGTAGCAAGCACCAGGCCAGCACCACTGAGTGTGGTATTTCCCCCCTCCACTTCTCTTAAAAATACCTTGTGTTGACACACACACACACACACACACACACACACACACACACACACACACAATCCCTGTAATTTTAGGCATTTATCCATTAATTTAACAATATTGATCAACACTATCTATCTTCCCTTATTCTCTCCTTGAACTTAAAATCCACTCACATATGAGGTAAGTCACAGTTATCAGGTAAGCAGGGGAATAAATATCAACTTCCTAGTTTCGAGTGTTTTGAAGGTATGAAAGCAAACTAAAGGATAAGCCTGACTGGCATGTGACTATAAGGTGTTAGATGAGTGTGCTCAAGAAATGCCAAGAACCAGCAGTAGCCCATATAGACAGTAAGGAAGCAAGGTCAAAGGTCAGCAGGAGGGTGAGAAGGTAGCTTTGATGGAGGCCACTGGAAGTTTAAGTTTGTGAAGACTCTCTCTCTCTCTCTCTCTCTCTCTCTCTCTCTCTCTCTCTCTCATCCTCTAGCCTCTGCCTCCTGGGTGTTGGCATCTCAGGTGTGCATGGTCACTCCCAGCCCTGTCTGTATTGTTTTGAGGGCCATGATAGATTGCTGATTATAGTTTTCCAAGTACATAAAATGCCAGTTATTGTAAGAGAGGACATCCAAACAGCATTCAGCTGCTTGATTATATAATCAAGTTAAGTGAAGATGTTCTTTCCAATTAATGGAAGAATGATTGTCCTTGGGAAATGTGAGGGAACAGGCAGGCCGGGTGTTGTACACCTGTAATCCCAGGACCAGAAAGCTGAGGCAGGAGTTTCATGAGGTAGAGATCAGCCTAGGCTACATTATGAGGCTCTATATTAAAGGAAAGAAAGAAAGAAAGAAAGAAAGAAAGAAAGAAAGAAAGAAAGAAAGAGAGAGAGAGAGAGAGAGAAAGAAAGAAAGAAAGAAAGAAAGGAAGGAAGAAAGAAGGAAAGAAAGAAGGAAAGAAAGAAAGGAGGGAAGGAAGGAAGGAAGAAAGAAAGAAAGAAAAAAGAAAGAAAGAGACCTTGAACAAATTGATGGATGTTTTCTCTTGCCAGATTTTTGAAATCCATTGATATAATGTTCATACAATATATTTTAACTATATTCTGTTCTCTTTCCCAACTCAATGATCCTCCTCACCTTCCTACTCACTCAAATTCATGTTCTCTCTTACTCAAAAAAGGAAAACAGAAAAACAAAAAATGAAAATCAAAACAAACTAAAAATAAAATCAAAGACCAATAAAATCCAATACAAAGCAAATACACACACACACACACACACACACACACACACACACACACACACACACACAGAGAGAGAGAGAGAGAAAGAGAGAGAGAGAGAAAGAGGGAGTGAGCATGGAACGTGAAGGGAAAACCAGTTTTCCATGAATGAGAATTCAGTAGTATCTATGCTTGGATTCTTGCCGTGCTGTGCCAGGCATGTGCGTTGCTCATGAACCCTGCTGCTGACCACACTGTCACTGGCTCTGCAATATCTTATTATCTTATGCAAAATCCCTTAGGTGATTCTGTACATCTAGAAAATAAAGTTTATCTTCCAGATATTTGTGATATTGAAGCATATATTTTTAACTATTTTTGAGTTTGAGGCAGGATCTATACATCTCTAGATCTATCTATATCTATATTTATGTGTATCTTTATCTATATCAATATACATGGCTTGGGCTGCTTAGGGCTTGCTGCAAATCCTAGGCCAGATCAAACTCCTTGTCTTCCTGGGCCAGCCTCCCAGAGGTTGCAGGCATGTGCCACTGTGCCCAGCTTCTTCATTGCATCTGCATCTCTCTCTTTCTCACTTGTTTGCTTGCCTCTCCTCCCTGCCCTCCTCCCCCACTCCTCTTGCATCTCCCTCTTCCTTTTTAAAGACAGGGTCTTGTTGATCTTGGTGGCTCAGTCCTTTAAACCTGGGACTCGGGAGGCAGAGGCAGGTGGATCTCTGAATTTAAGGCCAGCCTGGTCTACATAGAGGATTTCTGGCCAGCCAGGGTTACATAGGAGACTCTGACACAAACAACAAACAAACAAACATACATCAAACAAACAAACAGAGACTGGATCTTTCGTAGCCCAGGCTGACCTCCCAATCACTATGTGACTGATGATGACCTTGAATTTATGACTATCCTGCCTCCAATATTTAGCTGTAGGAATTACAGACATGACGCACTATGTCTGATATCTCTTCCTTCCTTCTTTCCATCTTTCTTTCTTTCCTTCCTTCCTTCCTTCTTTTTTCCTTTCCTTTCCTTTTCTTTCTTTCTCTGTGGTGCTGAGAATCAAACCCTGGGTCTTTTGTGTGCAAGGTATAGCTTTCCTAAAGAGCCACAACCAAGTCCTAAATGCCTGTCCTCATTTAAAGATTTGTATTCCTTTTACAATACAGGCATTGAACCAAGGGTTTCACACATGCTAGGAAAACACTCTACCAATGAACTACCTCCTTGGATTGAATACAGAAATTAAAAAACACTCTTTTTGAAACGGGATCTCACTAAGTTACCAATGCTGGCCTCAAACTTAGGGTTCTCTTTCTTCAGCCTCCAGAGTGGCTAGGATTATGGCCTGCCCTATACACCTAGCTGCTCTCTATGCCTAGGAAGCCAGCTCTGGGACACAAGTCAGATTTGCTCCAGACAAAATAAAGAAAATTACCATCTACTAGCCTTTAATCATTCCATCCAGTGCTCATTTCTAGAACCCGGGCTCTAATGTGTCTACAGATCTCAAGCCTTCTTGTGCTTTTTCCCATTAAAGTACAGATCCAACTAGATCTTACCAGAGGCCTTTGATAGACACGTGAAAGTGTACACAACTGATGTGAAGTTTCATTTGTACAGAAAGTGTCTGCTTTTTAACACTGGATAATTGCTTAATTCAATTAAAGAGGGTTGAATCATGAAATGTTCAGGACAATGAGTTAATCTAATTAGTCTTTTCCTACCAGAATTTTGGCAGGGAATTTCTGGGAGAATTCCTCAGTAAGGGCAAGATCAGGATGAACAGCTAGTCAAGAAAGACAGATCTCACAGGAGAGGGACTGCATGGGCAATAGAGGAGAAAGTGACTGGTCCCCAGGTCATCTGGTTAGCTAATGGTGCATGAAAAATCACCCTAAAGCGCAGTGCTTTAGAATAACCATTCTGCTTGCTCATGATTCTGTGCATCAGGAACCAGGAGCAGTTTAGCCCACTGCTTCGGCTTGTCTTGGCCCTAGCTGGTGTCATTCACTCAGTGGCACTCACAGGACAGAAGTTTCAAGAGCTATTCTCTCACATGTTGCACCCCTGTGCTCTCCCATGTGGAGGGCCAACTCGGCAGATCTGGTTTCCTCTTTCATTCTGGGTGTTCTTCTTACCTGGCTCAGAAAGAACATTCTGGCAAAACAAAACAAAACAAAAATGCATGGACCTCTAAGGTTCAACCTTAGTAGTTACATGTCACCTTTGCCGCAATCTACACAGTCTCTGATATGGCCAGTCCAGGTTTAAGGAGATTGGGAATGTATTTTGTCTCTTGATGAGACATGGCATGATTTTGATGACACCTCATGTCACCACTCATGTCATTTGGCCTTCTAGCTTTGAAGTATGCCTACAGAAGGTCCTAAGAGAGCGGGCTTGGTGGGGAGGGGAGGTGTTTTTCAGTGTCCTCTAGATTATAATCTTATGGCAGTCACCGATCACCTTGGCAGTGGTCAGCTTAAATCACGATGAATATACAAAAGAGATTGGATAAGTAAAAATGGCAAGAGAACTTTGTTTGGACCTAGTTTCTGGAAACCAAACTGGTGTCATTTGTGTTACAGTTCCCTGCCATCAAACTGAAGCTGCACCATTCATCTGACCCAAGAGATCAGGATTAGAGAGACAGCAGCCATATCCCAAAAAAATCAGCTTCACTTGACATGGTAATGGAGCTCCTCTTTTTCAGAAACAAATAAACAGATAATTAAAACAAACAAGTGAACAAACCATTGAATCCAGAAAAGACTGATGCATAGTAATTTATTTATTTATTTTTTTGTTTTGTTTTTCAAGACAGGGTTTCTCTGTGTATCTTTAGAACCTTTCCTGGAACTCACTCTGTAGACCAGGCTGGCCTCGAACTCACAGAGATCTGCCTGCCTCTGCCTCCCGAGTACTAATCTATTTTTTATTATTACATTTGTTGCGTCTTTTAGAAAAAAAGTAACTTTGAAATGACACTTAAATTTTTTATATTATCTATTGAAATGACCAATTGACTTAAAAATTTTTATATTATCGATCATCTATGTATCTATCTCTGAATCTCTATATCTATGATCTATGTATCTATATATCTTCTTCTATCATCTATCTATCTATCTATCTATCTATCTATCTATCTATCAATCTATCATCTATCTATCTATCTATCATCTATCTATCTATCTATCTATCTATCTAATTATCTATCTATTTAATTATGTATGTATGTATATATGTATGTATGTATCTATTTAATTATCTATCTAATTATGTATGTATGTATATATGTATGTATGTATCTATCTATCTATTTAATTATGTATATATGTATGTATGTATTTATCTATCTAGCTAATATCTATCTATCTATTTAATTAATTAATTAATTAATTATGTATGTATGTATGTATGTATGTATGTATCTATCTATCTATCTATCTTTCATCTGTCTACTTGGTATTTATGTGTGCCTGTGCCTGTGTGCACATTCTGACATTCACCTATGGAAACCAGAGCATAACTAGCAGCAGCTGGCTTTCTCCTTCCACCATGCAGATTCTGGGGCTTGAACTCAGATGCTCAGGGTTGGCAGCAAGCCTCATTGGCTCCTGAGCCATCTTGTCAACTTACTTTTTGTTCATTTGTTTCTTCTTTATTTAGGTTTTTGTGTCTGTAATAACCAATCTCCTTATTTAGCCCACTAGAACATTCATTTCTAGTTTCTGAAAAAAGCGATTAGAGAGTTATAAATAAATTAAATCATGATTCAATTCTTTGACAGAGATAAATAGGACTTTAACTGTCTTTATGGTTTTGCTAGTGAGATGGCTCAGCTCAATCCTGGAACTACAGTGGAAGGAGAAAACTGAGCCCTGACAGTTGTCCTCAGACCTCCTCACAAACACTGTGGCATGCATGTGCCCGCACTCATGAACATGAATGGACACACATACACGCACATACATCATATATATATCACACCCCACACAGACATGCAAAACACAGAGTGAATTGTGAAATTCGTTATAATTGTGAAAGATTTAGAAAATGTGTTTATTTAATTTACACGTATGGGTATTTTGCCTGCAGGTATGTGTGTGCACAACATGCACTCCTGGTACCTGCAGATGCCAGAAGAGAGCATTAGATCCTCAGGGATGAGAGTTGCAGATGGTTGTGAACCACCATGTGGGTGCTGAGAATTGAACCTGGGTTCTCTGGAACAGCATCCAGTGCTTTTAACCTCTGAGCCATCTCTCCAGCCCCATGAAAGATGTTTTAAAGAAATTACTTATGAGCTCATGGGTAAAGAGCTTTTCTAGCTCACATCAGGACCGAGTTCTATCCTCAGTACCAACAACTAAATAATAAAATAAAATCTAGAATTTGTACAGTAGAGCAAGTAAAAGACATGAGTCTGTACCTCCATCAACGATATTAAGTAAAATAGAAGAGACATGTATTCAAGAGGGTGTATTCCGAAGGACAATTTACTGAGTCCAATTAATCCATTCAGGCCTCTCAGAAATGAAAAGGGTTTTTTTTAGAAAAGGGGCTGTTTTTACATTTCAGAAGCTAGAACTGTATACAGAATGCCCATAACACATGTCCTGGGTGCTTGGTAGAGAGGGATGGGGTTGGGAGAGATTAAGGGGAAAAAAGCCTCATGTAGTGATGGGAGTGAGGTGACCCGGGAAGAGAAAGACCCTTGGAAAATGGGGAGAAATAAGACCCAGGGCAGACCTTGGGATGTAGCTAGTGGTAGAGACTTGCTAAGCGTGCAGGGGCCCTGGGTTTCATCCTCAGCATCTCTCTCTCTCTCTCTCTCTCTCTCTCTCTCTCTCTCTCTCTGTATGTGTGTGTGTGTATGTGTGTGTGTGTGTGTGTGTGTGTGTGTGTGTGTGTGTGAGAGAGAGAGAGAGAGAGAGAGAGAGAGAGAGAGAGAGAGAGAGAGCGCAGGAAAAGAAAGCAGGCATGTTCCCATAGTGATTGCTGGTCTCGTCTTAAGAGTTAATGAAGTGTTGAAAGTTCAAGACCTTTGCTATTATTGGTAGAACCAACGAGAACTAAATAATACTTGCCAGAATGAAGCTTTTAATGACTTGGATCTTATTAAGAACTGTGCTTAACTATGACCCAATTTGTAGCATTTATTAGTTGTCTGTGGTTTATTTGTGCATTTTTAAAAAACATTCTAGATTTATTTTATTTTAGGTATATGAGTGTTTTGCCTGCATGTATATCTGTGCACCATCTGTGTGCCTGATCCCTGAAGATGTTGGAAGAAGGCATCAGATTCCGTGTAACTGGAGTTATGGATATTTCTAAGCCACCATATTTTCACTCATTGCTGGGAACTGAACCCAGGTACTCTGAAAGGACAGCAAGTATTCTTAACCAGTGAGCCTTCTCTCTAGCCCTGACTCTCTTTTCTTAAGTGACATACGTAAGCTACCTGAAAGCAAAAATGAGGCCGCCTGGGTCTATACTGGGTCTGACCATAGACTCGTTTATTACAAATACCCATGGTTGCTTGGTGGGTAAAACTGGAATTCCATCTTTTTTTGTTTGTTTGTTTGTTTTTTTTTTTTTTTTTGTTTTTTGAGTGCTGGGATTAAAGGTGTGCACCACCACTGCCCGGCTGGAGTTCCATCTTTATATTTGTCCTTCTTTTTGAATTCTTCCTGCTCATTCCAAAGAGATTTTTTTACCCCCAACTTCCTGATCATGTTCAAGTCCCCACTTCATCTTCCTGATCATGCCGGGCCCCCCAACTGGATCAGGCCCTTTGAATGGGTGAGACAGTTGATTGGCTTGATCTGTTTAAGAGGCATACAGGCAGTTGGACCGGGCCCTGTGCTCAGTACATGAATTGACTGTTTGAAACCTGGGGCTTAGTAGAGACCCTAGGCTCAGCCTGGGAGGAGGGGACTAGACCTGCCTGGGCTGAGTCCACCAGGTCGATCTCAATCCTCGGGGGAGTCTTTGCCCTTGAGGAGATGGAAATGGGGGGTGGGCCAGGGGGAGGGGGGCTTGACGGGGGGAGGGGGTGGGACGGGAGGAGGGAGAAAGGGGGAATCTATGGCTGATATGTAAAGTTGAATTATATTGTAAAATAAAATAAAATAAATTAAAAAAAAAAGAAAGTTAAACCAAAGTCCCTGAAAAATTTGGATTAATATGAATGATTGTACAATTAGTTTCTCTATAAAAGCAAAGAAAAATAATTACTTGGGATGTCTGAAAGTCTCTTGGGACAGCCCAAATTTGAATTTTGGAACTAGGGTCAGAGATGGCTGTGAACTACGAAGTGGCGGCTGGGAATTGTATCTGGGAATCCCTGGAAGAGCAGCTAGTGCTCTTAACCACCAAGCCACTTCTCCAACCCGCAAATTTGAGTTTTGGGACAGTAGGTAAGAGGTGTTAAGGAAGTGATGTCTTTTCAGCTTTTTATTTGATTTTATTTTTATGTGTATAAGTGTTTGCCTGCAGGTATGTATGTGTACCACATTCATGCCTGATCAGAGAGGGCATCAGGTTCCCTGGAACTGGAGTTACAGATGATTGTAAGCTGCCATGTGGGTGCTGGGAACAGAACCCTGATCCTCTTTAAGAACAACTAGTGCTTTTTAACTACTGAGACATCTCAAAAAGACCTGAAATTAATCTTCATCTTTGTTTCAATCCTATGTGATCTATGGGACTCACAATGTGATGTGTCTGGTTGTAAATTTGCATGGTTTTTCTGGAAAAATTCCCACAACCCTATTATTTAATGTTTAACATAATATTTTATATAGTGATATAACCAGGCATTGAAAGTTTTTTTCAAGGAATGTTACTCACTGAATCCTCTGGTTATTTCAGAAATAAATCTAAATAGAAAATCACCTTCTACAGTATAAAAAAGCCATGCCTTAATTTAACCACCCCTACAGACAAACCCTTGTTGTATAAAAGTGCTATAGTAAAAAGAACCAGGATATGGGATGTAGTTCAGTGTCTGTAGACAGTAGCACAGTGTGTATAAAGCATGCCTGCAGGTGCAAGGCATTGGGCACCATCCTCAGTACTGAAAAATAAAAAAACAATAAAGAGAAACAGCAATGATTCCTGATGGTCACCTGTGTAACTGAAGAAGCTTCACATATGCTGACTCATCTAATCTTCATGATATCTCAAAGAGTAGGCATGCTTTTTGTATTCACTTTGCATACGGGGAGTCAGAAGTACAGAGAATTATTAAGAAACTTGCGGGCGTTGGTGGCGCACGCCTTTAATCCCAGCACTTGGGAGGCAGAGCCAGGCGGATCTCTGTGAGTTCGAGGCCAGCCTGGGCTACCAAGTGAGCTCCAGGAAAGGCGCAAAGCTAAACAGAAAAACCCCAGCAGTGAAAAAAAAAAAAAAAAAGATGCAAGAAATAAAACACGGTGGGCTGGAGAGATGGCTCAGAGGTTAAAAGCACTGGCTGTTCTTCCAGAGGTCCTGAGTTCAGTTCCCAGCAACCACATGGTGGCTCACAACCATCAATAATGAGATCTGGTGCCCTCTTCTGGCTTGCAGTCATAATGCTGTATACATAATAAATAAATAAATCTTTAAAAAAAAAAAAAAAAAAAAAAGGAAACTTGACACAGGACACCCCCACAAGAACTAGAAGATGCAAGATATTTTACCTCAAATTAACATAATGCTCTGGTCCTCATTCTAGGCCCCTCTATAAAATGTGGCTCTTCTAAAATTAATCCCTTTAAAGGACAGCCATAAATAGAAGCACAATAAAGATACAGACCAAAAATAACTGCTTGCATCAAATTGTCATAGGCGGTTTTTATAATCTCAAAGCTATAATTGTCATTCTTTGAAAAGATGTTTCTATACCCGACTAAACTGAGGACTAATTTAAAAATAATTTGATGTGGTTAATATGCAAGAGAGGTAAAGAGAGAACTTGTACTTGACACTTTGAAAGATTTATTCAGTTTGGTAGACTTTGCTGCACCCTGTCCTAGGCCACTGACCTACAGCTCTACTGACTGTAGCAGCCAGTGAGTCAGACACAAGCCAGCAGGTTGCCTTCTTCTGTGCTTGGCCTTCTCATTGTAGAGTCAAAGTACAGCTGTGGCTCCCACGGCTCTGTGTTAGCCTTTTCTCTCTCTACACAGTGTTGGGGTTTGAAGAGGATGGTGTGTGTTTGGTATTGGTTTGCAGACAGGGAACATTTACTTATTATTGAGTATTTCCTTTCTGTTGCAGTAAGTACCCTGGAATGGTCATCTCATTGTGCATTGCTCATCCTTTGTCTCCTCCTCCTTCCTTTCTTCTTGCTTCTTCCCCTTGTGTTTGGCCAGCCTCATCACTCTCTCTGCGTAAACAGTGAGACGTGATCAACGCCTAAGGATATTGTAACTCTTGAAATCACTTGCCAAATTGTCTACCCAAAGTACTTTCTCAGTTTTCACTGAATCCAGTAATGGCTCTCTGGCCTTACTATTTCTTCTTATCATGGTTAGCAATTATTCATTATAATTTAAAATAATAGTAAATGATTTCTCATTAATAGAAATTACTTCCCTTGGGGGAAGATTCCTTTTTAAGGTTTCCATCTAAAAAAATATGTGTGTGATATGAAAGTTGAAGGGGCACTGTGTGGGTGGAGGGAGACGTAGGGAGATGGAGGCGGGAACCAGAGAGGAATGGAGGGGTGAGACACCGATATGCTTTTATGGGAAACTACATTTAACAAAACATACACACATATGAAAGACATGAAGGCAGAAAGAGGGCTATTTGGGGTGAGGAAGAGGATGGGGGAGGGGGAAGAGGGGACAGAAAAAGGTAAGGTGTGAATGGAAGCAAAAATATTGTGTTACACATGTATGAAAAAGTCACAATGAAGCCCATTGTGTTACCTTATGTGCTAACAATCATAATAAAAAAGAAAAATGGTTTTATATCTTTTAGACTACTGGAGAAGCATACACATACATCTTTCTTCTCTTTTTAGAGACAGACTACCCATCAGTTTATTCTCTACCGTATCTGCCTAAGATACATGATGTAAATTGCTGTACCTGTCACATAATCTCCTGTTTGCTTTTCCCCTCAAGAAATCACACAGCTGCCTCAATTGAGGAAAAGAAATACCCCTGGGCTAGTTTACTTCAAAAAAAGTTTTTAAAACTTTTTCTTCTTTTCTTTTTTTAACCACAAGCTTAATTTGCATCTGGAGGTTCCTATTTTTGACTCTCAATGTTACCCAATAGATACCACAACGTAACTGCTCCTATCCACACTCACAGGGGAGAACCCCTGTGGTCCTTATTAGAACAGTAACACTAACCCCCAAAGGTCTTGCATTCTTATTTGCAGAATACATCAATAATTAGTATTACCCCCCCCCCCATGCATCCTCCTTCCCTCTGGTGAAGGAATATGGACAAATGTGGAGCACTTCTGAAAACTTAGTATGTTACATAGTTGAGGATTTTTAAATTTTTGCCAATATACAACTTACTTATTGTTTGTTTGAAGCAGGGCTCACTTTACAGCTCTGGCTGGCCTGAACTTGCTATGTACATCAGGCTGGCCTTGAACTCACAGAGATCTGCCTGCTTCTGCCTCTTCAGTGCTGGGATTAAAGGCATGTACTAGCATGCCCAACATACCTTACCTATTAAACAGTTATGTGAGTTTTTTTCTTGTGAGATAGAGTCTCACTTTGTAGCTCAGACTGCCTGGGAACTCCTGATCCTCTAGTCTCACTATTCTGAGTGCTGGGACTTTAGGCCCATGCTCATTCCTTGTGAGGTTTTTCACTTTGGGAAAACATTTTACATTTTATTTGGCCAGTTTTTAAAATATTTTTATTTTTACTTGTGTGTATGTGTATATGTGAATGCATGCCACATGTGTCTATGTTCCGGAAGAGGCCAAAATAGGGCACTGGATCCTCTAGAGCTGGAGTTACAGGTGGTCACAACACCTGACATAGTGGCCAGGAACTGAACTCAAGTCCTTTGGAAGAGCAGAAACCCTCTTAACTGCTGAGTCATCTCTCTAGCCCTAAATATTTTAGTTCTAAAACCTCAAACTTACAGCCAAATGACAATACGATACAATGACTACTTATGAATGTTTCATTTACGTCAATTACCAACATTTGGATTGACTGGCTTTGTCCTTTATTACAATATGTTTTCTTTCTCAACTCATTGACAGTAATCTCAAGTATCCTAGGACTTTACTGGTCTTTAAACACCACTTATATCATCAAATAATAATGCATAACTACAACACTGTTATTGTTTTTAGAAGCTGTAGAGATATAGTATCTATAATCCACACCAAAGTATTACAATCTGGGGTTCCATTATGGTTCATGCATTGTTTTTAGTTTTCTTTAATCTAGTTCAGTTTTCTCACTTTGGCTTTTTTATTCATGACATATGTTTTGAAGTCTCTAGGCTCTAACTTATTCCTCTTAATTTTTTCAGGTGGAAGATGTGGCACTGGGAATTGGACGAGGGCTTTCCCCACATTGGTCAAGTGCCTTGTCAGTGGCTTTTCATTCATGCACTTTTACCCCCCACGCTTCCACACTATCCTTTTATTTCCCTGGGAAGCCTCTTCATCTTTTATTTGGGATTGGATTTTGGAACACTTTTTAATTCCATATTAAAATTTTCTTTTCCTTTTCCCACTGAACTTTTTTCTTCCTAGAGAAGCTTGCATATTTCCTTGAGATAACTAAGTATCTTCAAGACAGCTGGAGGGATGGATCAACAGGTAAAGGCTCCTGTTACTCTTGCAGAGGAAGAAAGGCTGGTTCTCAGTATCCTTATCGTTGTTCACAAACCACCTGTAACTCCAGTCCCAGGAGATCGGATGCTCTCTTCTGATCTCTGCAGTCACTTTACTCATGATATACCTGCAGACAAAACACTCATGCATTTCAAGTAAAGATAAACAAGAAAGTGTTTAAAAATTATAATTGGCTTGTTTCTTGTGGTCATTTCTCTGAGTCTAGTGCTTTGCTTTACTGTGATAGATTTCTCTCAATGATAATTCTGATTCCATAAGCATTTTCCAAGGTAAGACTCCAGTCTCTGTCAGTGGTAAGACCTGTCTCTCATCACTCCAAGTTTCTTTTGTTTAGGTAGGTTTTAACTGAAGTTCTCATTTTTCTAAGTGCTCTGTACTACTGAATTTTTTAAAATGATTTTTTATGTGTTTGGGTATTTTGCTTGCATGTATGATTGTGTACCACCTGGGTACCTGTTGTCTGAAAAGACCAGAAGAGGATGCCAGATCCTATGGAACTGGAATTATAGGTGATTGAGAGCTGTCATGTGGATGCTGGGAATTGAACCTGGCTCCTTTGCAAGAGCAGCAAGTGGTCTTAACCACTGAGACATCTTTCCAGAAAAGAGGTGTATTTTTTTTAAAGTCAACTATGTGTCCTTGAATTTGTGATGGAAAATGCATTTTACTATATTCTTGGTTCATATTCATGGTTGACACGAACCTTGGATTTGAGGTTTAAAAGAAGTAAAAGATGGGGCTAGGGAGATGGCTTCTTGGTTAAGAGCACTGGTTACTCTTGCAGAGGACCCAGGTTTGGTTACCAGTATTCACATGGCAGTTCACAACCATCTGCACCTTCAGGTTCGGGGATCTGATGCCTTCTTCTGGCTTCTGTGGGCACCAGGCATACATGCAGCACATACAGACACATAAAATAAAAATAAATAAATATTTTTAAAACTTTTAAAAGGAAGTAAAAAGAGCACAAGATATTTCAGTCAATATACATGGTGAAATTTTCTCTTATGAAATGCCATCACAGTTACTTCAAGACAATGGAGTCAAGGGTTGTCTCATTGGATAGAAAGTTTGAGCTGGGGGGGCCTGAGAGATAGTAAACGTACTCCCTCAGTTTTCATATGTAGATCCTGAGAGTATAAATCACCTGAGGCCACAACTAGTTGGTAACAGAAAATTTAAGGGACTCTGCTTCCTGATTCTTAACTTAGCTTTAGTCTTTTGCTTTCCTTGAACGTCAATTTAATATTTTCCTCAAAGAAATATCCAGACATCTAAGAGAAGGCATGGTGAGGGTCTTGAAAATGTGTGATAGCAAAGAGGTAAGAGGACCAGTGACAACCTCAGGGACAGTAGTAGCCTCTAGTTGATGTAAAGTGACAGTCATAGATAGGCATCTGGTATGTTTTTGTACTCCCAGTGCTGAGGATGCTGAAGTAGGAATTGCTCCAGTTCAAGGCCAGAGTGCAGTACATAGCAAGACTCTACACCTTTGGTCTCTCCTACAAAGAGTAGACTTGCCACAGATCTGGTATTTCTTGAGTTACTGCTCTTTGCCTGGCATGGTTCTAGTTAGTGCACATAACAAACCAACTCGTCTTTGCAGTACCACTAAATGTGATAGATAATCACTGTTCTCATTTTACCAATGAAAACAGGGAAGCACAGGCTTGAAGTAGCTTTTCTGGATGTTTATTTAATTGATTAGTTATTTTTGTGGTGCTAATGTTCAAACTCAAGTCCTCACAATCTGCCAGTAAGCCACACCCCGGCCTCTAAATTCATTCAAAGTGGCAGAGTGGGATGAAAACTGAAGTGATATGTTTTCAGGGTTACAGACCAATCTTTTATAGTTTTGCTTATCTTTATTTTATATGTATGGGTGTTTTGCCTGCTTGTGCGTATACATACCACATACATGCCTGGTGATCATAGAGGTTGGAAGAGGGTATCAGAGCCTCTGGAACTGGATTTACAGACAATTGAGAATTGCTATGTGGGTGCTGCAAACTCAACCTGGGTCCCCTGAAAGAACAACAAGTGTTCTTAGCCTCTGAACCATCTTTGCAGTCTTTACCCATCTCTTGATCTTAAGACTATCAAACACGCTGGGTAGCGCACACCTTTAATCCCAGCACTCGGGAGGCAGAGCCAGGCGGATCTCTGTGAGTTCGAGTCCGTCCTGGTCTACAAAGTGAGATCCAGGGCAGGCTCCAAAGCTACACAGAGAAACCCTGTCTCAAAAACAAAAACAAAACAAAAACAAAAACAAAAACAAAAAACCCAAAAAACAAACAAACAAAAACCAAACAAAAACGAAAACAAAAAAAAAAGACTATCAAACACAAATGTCAGTCTTTCAGGAAAATGAAAAATGAGGCAGAGATAGGTTTCAATGGTTTCCTTAATGGTAACCAGTTGTGGTGGTTTGAATAAAAATGGACCCCATAGGTCCATAGAGAGTGGCACTATTAGGAGGTGTGGCCTTCTTGGAGTGGGTGTGGCTTTGTTGGAGGAAGTGTGTCACTGTGGGGGCGGGCTTTGAGGACTCAGAAGCCCAAGCGAGGTCTAGTGGCTCACAGTGTTTCTTCCTGCTGCTTGCTAATCTGGGTGTAGACTTCTCAGCTCTTTCTCTAGCACCATGTCTGCCTGCATGCCCCTATGCTTCCTGCCATAACAATAATGGACTAAACCTCTGAACTATAAACCAGCCCCAACTAAATGTTTTCCTTTATAAGATTGCTGTGGTCATGGCGTCTCTTCACAGTAATAGAAACCCTAACTAAGACACCTGTCAATGAAGGGATACTGGTCACCTAAACTGTTTTGTGCTTCAAACTGGAAATTTCCCAGTGTCACACAGGTGATACATTCTAAGAGGACAGCCACTCCTGGTGAGACTATCTCCTGACATTTTACTTACAGTGCCATCAGTTCATCCTTATCTCCTTTTCCTGCCAATATGAACTCTAAAGATAGCTTCCTGTAGGTTAGATCATCCACAATAAAGGACTGTTGCTCGATGCAGAAAAAAATCACTGCTAGAGACCAGATATTTATAGCCAATATTCTCCTCCAGCAATAGAAAACAACATTAAGGGGCTGGAGAGATGGCTTAGTGGTTAAGAGCACTGGCTGCTCTTTCAGAGGACCTGGGTTTAATTCTCAGCAGCCACATGGCAGTTCACAACTGTCTGTAACTCCAGTTCCAGGGGATCTGACAACTTCACATCAATGCACATAAAATAAATAAGTTTTTTTTAAAAAAGAAAGAAAATAGCATTAAATTAAACCTTTCATACCTTATCTATGATGCATTTAGTCTTGTTTTCATTAAAGTGAAACAATGTCTACATAACTATTGCTATAAAGTAATTTAAAAGGTCATTAAAAATAGACCCCAATATAATCCATAACCAAGTGGATAATAGAAAGTTGAATTTTTGGCCAAGAGTATGAACTAAGTTACCAATCAGGCATGGCCTAACATTGGGATAAAATTTGGCTGATGTTCAAAGTCCATCATATTTCAGACACTTATGTCTGTTCTTAGAAAGAGTTTTGCAACAATATGAGACCTAGAGAAGATGTTTGCTTCATGCTCCGAAGGGCATATCTGCAGACATGGCTACAGGAGTCATTTGGGTGGTGGGTCCAGAGAAAACAACAGTACCTATTGCTCTGGATGCTTCCGATGTGAGGACACAGGGGACAGAGAGGCGTTTACTGTGCTTGAGTCTGTGTGTGAAACAGAACTGAGGGACACGGAAGGCATAGAAGGATCAAGGCAGAGGAAGAGGTGAGAGAAGATGGCAGAGACACAGCAGGGCTGTTTGTGAAGCTAGATGGCCAGCCACAAGGCATGAGGTCACTGCACTCTAACTTTAGAATGTTTTTAGTACCCCAACAGAAACCTGATGCCTGTTGGCAATCTTTGTCCGCACTGCTCCCTCAGCTGCCCGGACTTTGACAAGCTCTCATCAGCTCTTTCTCTGGGGATCAGACTAGGATGGGCACACCAGCACATTGTACACAGTAATGGGATACTTGGTTTTTCTTATTTGCTACTTGTACCCAGCGTAATGTTTTTAAGGCTCATGCGGTTTGTGCTATATAGTACAATCTCTTTTCTTGTTCTTCTGTTTTGTTTGTTTCTGTTTTTAGAACAAGGTCTTAGGTAACCCAGGATGACCTTGAGCTACCAGTCTTTTTTATAGGCAGACAACAGCATGTTCATCTCATTTCTTTTTATTGGTAAGTATACTCTTATATGGATATGCACTATGCTTTATATCCATTAACTGATAGGCATTTCAGTTGTTTCCACTTTGATTCATATGAATGATGCTACAGGGAATACTGGTGTACACATTTTTGTGTGTACATATCTCATTCTTTGTAAGTACATAGGCGTTGCTGAGTTATATAGTAATTCCACTTGAACATTGAACAACTAATTTCCTTTCCAATTTGTATCCCCTTGATCTCCTTTTGTTGTCTTATTGCTCTAGCTAGAACTTCAAGTACTATGTTGAATAAATATGGAGAGAGTAGACAGCCTTGTCTTGTTCCTGATTTTAGTGGAATCGCTTTGAGTTTCTCTCCATTTAATTTGATGGTGGCTGTTGGCTTGCTGTAAATTGCCTTTATTATGTTTAGGAATGTTCCTTGTATTCCTGATCTCTCTAAGACCTTTATCATGAAGGGGTGTTGGATTTTTGTCAAAGGCTTTTTCAGCATCTAATGAGATGATGGTGCGTTTTTTTTCTTTCAGTTTGTTTATATGGTGTATTACATTGATAGATTTTTCGTATGTTGAACCATCCTTGCATCCCTGGGATGAAACCTACTTGGTCATGGTGGATAATTTTTTTGATATGTTCTTGGATTCGGTTTGCCAATATTTTGTTGAGTATTTTTACACCAAGAACAACTAAATACCTTATGGTTTTCTAAAATGGTATAGTACATGAAAGTTGTCTGCTTTGTTGTTACACATTTGTTCATGGTAGCCCCTTAAAATGCTTTTGATTTCTCAAAGGTTGGTAGTTATGATCTCTCTTTCGTTCCCCATTCCTTTTTTAAAGAAAAAGTTTCGCTAGTTTTACTGATCTTTCTAGTCTCAGTTATATTTGCTTCTATTCAGTTTTGGATTTCATGTGCTCCTTTGTTCTCTAGTTTCCTCTTCTTCCTCCTCTTCCTCCCCACTACTTTGCCTTTTTATCTCCTGTAGCCCAGGCTGGCATCAAACTCAGTATGCAGGTGAGGATGATCCAGAAAGCCTTCATCTCCTGCCTTTCCCTCCCAAGTGCTGGGATTATAGGTGTGCACTATCACACCCATTCTTTTTTTGTTTTTCTTCTAGTTTTAAACAAACAAACAAACAAACAAACAAAAAACAACTCAGGGAATAGAGGGCAAAAAGACAAGTGCCAGAGGAACAGGAAGTCTGCTGTGAGATCAAGTCTTCCAGAAACAATAGAGAAGCTGTGCCTATTATAACTTAACAATACTGCTGCCTAAACAGAACCTGACTAATGACAATACCAACCGACAAGCTATTGTGAAAGGGGGAAATCTCGTGGGACCCCCACCCCAGATTACAGGCAATTAAAGACTGCCAAGAGAGGGAGAATTGGTCATCTGCATTGGTAAGCCCTCTACTCTGCTATTCAATTCCAAGTGGTCACCCCCAAAATCAGATACATATAAGCAACATATAAATGGATTCCCAAGGTTGTAATTATCAATCTATGCATTTATACATATATGTAATAATAACAATAAAAAAAGAAACCAGGAATTTGAGAGGAAGCAAGGGGAGGGGTTATGGAAGGAGTAGGGTGTGGCTAGAGTTTTCCTGCCTGACCCACAGTCAGGATAAATCTCTTTCACCTGTCAGTCCCACAGCCGCTCACACCCAACCAAGGAAACACAGAGACTTCTATTGCTTATAAACTGTATGGCCGTGGCAGGCTTCTTGCTAACTGTCCTTATATCTTAAGTTATCCATTTCCATAAATCTATACCTTGCCACATGGCTCGTGGCTTACCGGCATCTTTACATGCTGCTTGTCCTGGCGGTCGCTGGCAGGCAGACAGTCAGTGACTCCTTCTGCCTTCCTGCTCTTTTAATTCTCTCTATTAGTCCCGCCTACTTCCTGCCTAGCCACTGGCCAATCAGTGCTTTATTAGCAACACATTTGCCATACAGAACATCCCACAGCAGTAGGGAGAGGAAAGTAAAGGGCGGGATTATTCTATTTTAATTAAAAATTAATCAAAAGATTTTATTTTATACTTTTTTGAGACACTGTGTATTACTGGCCAGCCTGGAACCAGCTATGTAGACCAGGCTGGCTCAAAGTCATAGAGATCCACCTGTCTCTGCTTCCCAAATGCTGGGATTAAAGGTGTGTACCACTAAACATGATTTTATTTTATAATTAAAAAAATTGTGTGTGTGTGTGTGTGTGTGTGTGTGTGTCTGTGTGTATGTGTGTATGTGTCTGAATGTGATTTCATTGCCTTATGAGGCCAAAGAGGGCATTAGATGCCCTGGAGTTGGAATTACAGGTAGCTGTGAGCCACTTGATGTGGGCACTGAGAATCAGTCAGGTCTTAACCACTAAACGTATCTCCAACCCCCTTTGCTAACTTTAGGCAGAAGCTTAGTCACTGAATTGATATTTGAGATATTTTCCCTTTTCAAACACAGATATTAGCAGCTGTGCATTTCTGAGAACTCTGAGTTTCATCTCATAAAGGTAACACTATCAATCAAGCAAATGATCAAGGAAGGTGACTTGGGCACATTTCTACTGGAGAAGTCTTACAGTGTCTGTGAACTACAGCTCTTAGGATTTACCCTAGTGTAGTGTTAAGGGACCACCAACAATTGTTTTTAGTTACTAGTTGAATGTTAGTCTTGGGAGGTGTTAACTACCTGGTAATTCTGGCTTTCTCCATAGTCCAGGGCCAGAACTATAACATCTTTGGCCACCATGCATGCATGTGATAAGTATATACACATACAGGAAAAACATCCATGCACATAAAGTAAAAATAAATAAAATCTTTTCTTTTTTGTGGGGGGAAGGGGAAGGTTCTAGACAAGGTTTCTTTGTATAGCTCTAGAACTTGCTTTGTGGATCAGACTGGCCTTGAACTCAGAGTTCTGCCTGCCAATGCCTCTCGAGTGCTGAGATTAAAGGTGTGCACCGCCACTGCCTGGCAATAAAATCTTAAAAAAACAAATATAGGAATTCAGGCCTCTGCCCACAAAAATGGAAAGGGGTAAGGTGTCTGGTGCATGGACTGAGAGCTGCAGCAATCAAGTGTCAACTTTTCTTAGTGGCAAGTATAGAAGGCATAGTGGTTTATTCCTCATTTTGTAGTGCTTGAGGATGTATCTCAACATGTGTTAGACCATTGCTTCCTTAATAATCCCTGAAAGGGGAGGGGAGTGTGGGGGGGAGCTCGGGGAGTGAAGCAATTGCCATGTAAGCATCAAGACCAGAATGTGGATTCTCTAACAGCCACATACAGGCCAAGTGGGGTGACACAAGTCTGTGGCTCTAGCACTGAGTGGCCACAGTGGGGAGGTAGTGACAGGAGGATTCTGGGAACGTGCTAGCCAGTTAGTCTAGCTTCAGGCTCCATGAAGAAAAACTATCTTAAAAAATAGGTGGAGAGTGATAGAGGGAGATATCTAAATTTTGACCATGGGCTTATACATACAGATGTCACACATGTGCATGGGTACACACACACACACACACATGCAATAGGGTTGTGAATGTTACCTGGTTGGTAGAGTGCTTGCCCTTGGCTACATGAGTTGAAGCCAGCCTGGGCAACATGATACCCTGTCTCAAACAAAACAAAGCAAACATGTCTCTAACTATGTAGCAAGCCCCAAGTCTTTGTAGTTTTTTTTAATCTCTGACTTACTGAACAGGTGGTCTTAGTACGTCAATATAACTTATTATGTCAATTATGCCAGTACTTATCACTTCCTGTTCATTCCAAGGTCTTTAATATAGTAGACCAGCATAAGGTCGACAGAGAACAGGAGAAACAGCACAGATCTGGGACAAGGCAGTGCATGTATACTGTTGTTTTTCCCATATAAATTTGAAATGCTTTGAATGTTTATTATTATTATTATTATTATTATTATTATTATTATTATCACTATTGTGGTGGTTTGAAAGAAAATGGACCCTATAGGCTCATAGGGAGTGGCACTATTAGGAAGTATGGCCTTATTGGAGTAGGTGTAGCTTTGTTGGAGGAAGTGTGTCACTAGGGGTGGGCTTTGAGGTGTCAGATTCTCAAGCTAGGCCTAGTGGCTCATTCTCTTCCTGCTGCCTGCTGATCCAGGTATACAACTCTCAGCTCCTTCTCCAGCACCATGTCTGTCTGCATGCTGCCATGCTTCCTGCCATAATGATAATGGACTAAACCTCTTATCTGTAAGTGTGCTTCAGTTAAATGTTTTCCTTTCTAAGAAATGTTTTCATTTATAAGAAAATGTTTGCCATGGTCATGGTGTCTCTTCACAACTATAGAAACCCTAACTAAGACAATTATTATTACTATTGTGACAATGTCTCACTATATAATCTTGGTAGCATGGAACTCACTATGTAGATCAGGTTGGCCTTGAACTCATAGAAACCCATCTGCCTC
Source organism: Peromyscus attwateri (assembly GCA_902168425.1). Classification (NCBI taxonomy): domain Eukaryota; kingdom Metazoa; phylum Chordata; class Mammalia; order Rodentia; family Cricetidae; genus Peromyscus; species Peromyscus attwateri. The sequence continues at coordinate 29,308 of CABHPP010143672.1, forward strand.
TGCCTCCTGAGTGCTGAGATTAAAGGCGTGTGCCACCACCACTCCCAGTGTTTGAATGTTATTATTGTTGGGAATCCAAGAGAGCAGTTCTCAGCACATTTATAGCTACATGTATGTGCTACTTTATCAAAGGGTGTGATTGATTCTTGTAAACATATGTACCTGATACAAACACAGTTTAGGCTCTCATTTGGTAACTTCATGGTAATCAACCTTTTTATAATGCTAACTATATGATGAGAGCCATGGTACCTGCCTCTTCTCTGTATTAAGAGTGTGATATTGCACTTCTCCTTTGCAGAGTCATCCATGTGTCCCTCCTAGGGTCTTTCCCTGTTAGCTAGCCTCTCTGCAGCTGTGGTTTGCAGTCTGGCCATCCCTTTGCTCACATCTAGTATCCACTTATGAGTGAGTACATACTATGTTTGTCCTTCTGAGTCTGGGTTACCTCACTCAAGATGATATTTTCTAGTTCCATCCATTTGCCTGCAAATTTCATGATATCATTGTTTTTTACTGTTGAGTAGTACTCCATTGTGTATATGTGCCACATTTTTTTTTTTAAAGGGAGGTTTAGCCAGGCGGTGGTGGTACACGCCTTTAATCCCAGCACTTGGGAGGCAGAGCCAGGTGGATCCCTGTGAGTTCAAGGCCAGCATGGTCTACTGAGCAAGATCCAGGAAAGGCACAAAGCTACACAGAGAAACCCTGTCTCAGAACCCCCCCCCCCAAAAAAAAAGGATGGCTTATTTTGTGGAGTAACTTACAAGTGAAGGGATAGGCTACAGGGTCTGGGAAAGGTGTGGCGCAGTCCAGCAGTGTTCTCTGGAGAACTCTGCTCGGTCTACCTCCAGCGTCCAGGGTCCAGGAACCAAGAGAACTGGCGTATCCAGATCTTGGGTCTTCAGCGTCCTCCACCACATTTTCTTTATCCATTCTTCAGTTGAGGGGCATCTAGGACTAGATGCCATGAACATAGCTGAGCATGTGTCCTTGTAGTAAGATTGAGCATTCCTTCGGTATATGCCCAAGAATGGTATAGCTGGGTCTTGAGGAAGACTTATTCCCATTTTTCTGAGAAACTGCCATACTGATTTCCAAAGTGGCTGTACAAGTTTGCATTCCCACCAGCAGTGGAGGAGTGTATGAAGTGGATGAGATCTACATGAGCGGACTGGGTGTGTGGGGTGGCAGAGGGCGAGGAGTGGGGGATGAGAACATAGGGAAATGGGAGGGTCAAGCTGGAACAGGGACAGAGTGGGAGGGCAGGGAGGAAGATACCATGACAGATGAGGACATCATGGGAATAGGAAGAGGCAGGGTGCTGGGGAGGCTCTCGGGAATCCACAAGGATGACCCCACTTTGGACTGTTGGCAGTGGTCCAGAGGGTTCCTGGACTGGTCTACTCTGGTGACAGGTCTAGTGAATAACCTAACTGTCATCATAGAGCCTTTGTCCAGTGACTGATGGAGGCAGATGCAGAGATCCATGGCCAGGCACCAGGCTGAGCTCCAGGAATCCAATTGATGAGAGAGAGTAGGAATTCTGCAGAGGTCGAGATCATGATGGGAGGATGTGCAGAGATGACCAGCCACACTAGTGGAAGCCTATGAACTGTGGACTGGTGGCTGTGGAGCCCCCATGGGACTGGACTAGGCCCTCTGGATACAGAAGATGATTGTTTGGCTCAAACTGTTTGGGGGCACCATCCCTGGTCTATGGGCAGGCTTCTGGAACCTGGTGCCTGTGGTGTGACACCTTGCGCAGCCTTGGTGCAATGGGAAGGGGCTTGGACCTGCCTAGGCTCAGTGTGCTGGGCTCTTCTGACTCCCCATGGGAGACTTTGATTTGGGGGATGTAGGGATGTGGGGTGGCTTGGGAGAGAGGACTGGGGGGGTGGGAGGAGGTGGGATCTGTGGGTGGTATGTGGAGTGAGTAGAAAATTTCTTAATAAAGAAAAATGAAAAAAAAAAGAGTGTGATATTACTTTTAATTAACTATCTTAGCTTAGTTTAAATACCTTGCTGTTTGTTTTTTAAACTGAAAGCCTTTCCACTAAAACCTGATATAAGACAGTGGTGTCCACTTTCTCCACTCTTTTTCAGTATGGTGCTAGAAGTATTAGCTAGAACAACATGCTAATAGAGGCAAATATAAGGGCTACAACTAGGAAAGGAAGAAGGCGGAGTATCCTTATTTGCAGGATGATAACTTTCTATGTAAGAGACCCTAAAGATACCATTGGAAAATGCTGAGAACTGTTAAACCAGTTACGACCCATTGAGGGGTGGTTCAACCACCTTTTTGTAGGGGCTGCCTAAGGCCATCAGAAAACACAGAAATTTACATTACAATTTATAAAAGTAACAAGATTACAGTTATGAAATAGCAATGAAAATAATCTTATGGTTGTGGATCACCACCACATGAGGAACTGTATTAAAGGGTCACAGCATCAGGAAGGTTGAGAACCACTGGCAGTTTACAGAATTAACACATACGAAATCAGTAGCCTTCCTAGACACCAAGGACAAACATACTGAGAAAGAAATCAAGGAAACTATTGCCTTCACAAGAGCTTAAAACAAATATCTTGGCATAAACCTAACCAAGGAAGAGAAAAGCCTGTTTTACATAATAAAGAACGATTCTTTTCAGGTTTGACAGGAGAATGCTGGGCTATATTTCAGGTGGAATATCCTTTAATAAAGCTGGCCACCCACAGCTGGGATAGGAGATCCAACAACCCAGAAGAACAAAAGAAATTTCTTCCTTTCATATGCTTGTAAAGGGAGAGGATCTTTGACAAGAGCTAAGGCCTTATTACAGGGTGAATAATGTGACTTGGAGCCACTAGGTACTGGCAGCTTAGAAAAGGTACAACAGGATACAAGGGCATGAAGGAGGTCGTTTTGGGCCTGGGCAGTGAGAAGCTGGTCCTATGGTCCCATTCTTCCTGTGTTTGGACAATTCTGACGGTAATAGCTGGGAGCCTGCCTGTTGTACTTGGGGTGGGAGAGAAGCTGTAGACTGAATGGGTAATTCCTTCTACAGCAGCATTATCTGTGATCTGATATTACAACTTTTGTTTTGATTTGTTTGAGACAAGGTTTCTCTGTGTAGCCCTGGCTGTCCTGGAACTCACTCTGTAGAGCAGGCTGGCCCCGATCTCAGAGATCCACTTTCCCCTGACCCCTGAGTGCTGGGATTAAAGGCATGTGATACCACTGCCCAGCAGCCTCTTTTGCTTACATGAAAAGAAACAGCTTCATGGAACAGGGGTTAGTGGGAGGTGAGGTCCAAGAGATTTATGACATTGTCCTCAGATCTGACTACTTTTTGCTGAATTAGGGTATCCAGGGGAACTAAGGCCAACTCTGTCCCTTTTAATCCTATAGTTGGTTAGGTAGTGATCCTTGAATCAGGGGCTGGTGTCTATGATTGTATATTAAGAAACTGTTATTCTTGTGAGTCTGTGTGGCATCCTGGATGAATTAACAGCAGTCTAGAAAGGGGCCTATGGAGATGAGAATCAAAATAGTCATTAAAGGAGAGAAAATCTGTATGAGCTGAAAGAACAAAAAAGCCAAACCAAAGAAAACAAAGCAGACATCAACCTTGACATCGAGATTCCTTCTTGTTCCAGTCGGAGTCAGAAGAGAAAACAAGACAAGTTCCAGGACAGCCAGGACTGTTACACAGAGAAATCCTGTCTTGAAAAACAA
>CABHPP010143672.1:33133-81840 GCA_902168425.1 Peromyscus attwateri
GCCAAGTGCAAACACAGGGATGGAGAGATGGCTCAGCAGTGAAGAGCATTTGCTGCTCTTATAGACAACCTGAGTTTAGTTTTCAGAATTCACATGGGACACAACCACCTCTAACTTCAGCTCCAGGGGATCCTATGGCTCTGGCCTTTGTAGACACCCGCACTCATGTATACAAAACAATAACAACCACACACACACAGATACACACACACACACACAATTTAAAGAGTTAAAAAAATGAAAAAAAAACTGATAACAAACAGTGACATGGATGAGGACTATAGAGACCTTTGTACACTGTTGGTGGGAATTTAAACTAATTTAGGCACTACTGAAATCATTTTGGAGGGTCTGGAAAAAACTAGAAGCAGATCTATCGTATGATCCAGCTATACCACTCCTGTGTATTTATCTGAAGGACTCTTAGCTGACATGCCAAAGAAAGATTTGCATATCAATGTTTACTACAGTGCTATGCACAATAGCTAAGTTACAGAACCAGGCTTAGACGGTGAACAGCAGAGGAAATGAATAAAGACAACGAGACACATACATGGGAATTTTGTTAGCCAGAAAGAATGACAGGTTATGTCATTTGTGGGGAAATAGATGCAACTGAGACCATCACAGTAAGCAAATTAGGGCAGATGCAGAAAGACAAATATCCTAGATGTCTTGCACTTGTGGTTGCTGGATTTTATGTAGTTCCGAAAGTGTCTAGTGGAACAAAGGATACACATAGTGGGGAGAGAAAGCCAGAATAGGGGAGATATGCTTAATATACAATATATACCTATGTGAAAATTGAAATCATAACATAATTTAAAAAATATATATGTATGTAGTTGTTTATTATTAAGAGAAGTTTATTATTAAGAGAAATCTTGTACCACTGAAATGGTAGAAGATTTCAATTTTTAACTGTAGAGGCTGTCTGTCTTATGCTTTCTAGTCACCGACTTTGTCTGTAGTCAGCTGCTATATTACCACTAAAATTCTGTAGTAAGGATGTTACCTTTAAAAATTCCATAGGGTGTCCTGCTGGCTGGTAAAGATTTGAAACCTCTGAGTAATCACTTCTACCTTGCTTTGACTAGTAACTGTTACAACCTGGTTACTAACTTTGTGGAATTTATCACCACCATTAACATAGTGGAAATTAGTTTCACTATAGTATCATTTCTTTCTGTCTAGCCTGGCCTTTGGAGAAACACCATGTCTGAAATTCTCAAAGAAACAATGGCTACTCTTTTGCTGTGGAACAATCCTTTTCTACAATATGAATATGTATTACTCTCATTGGTTAATAAAAAGCTGACAGGCTGGAAGTTGGTTAGGTAGGAAAGCCAAACTGAGAATGATGGGAAGAAGGAGGGTGGTGTTAGGGGAGACACCAGCCAGCCACCAAGCAAGTCGGACATGTAAAAATGAGGTAACAAGCCATGAGCCATGTGGCAAAGCATAAATAGAAATATGGGTTAATTTAAGTGTAAGAGTTCACTAGTAACAAGCCTGAGCTATCGGCCAAGCATTTATAATTTATATTCAGCTTCTGAGTCAGTGATTTGGGACTGGGCAGTCGGGATAGGAAACATCTGTTTACACTCATAGTGCCTACACCACTATGGTTTTACCTGATGCTGGGGCTTGAACCAAGAGCTTCAGGAATATTGTGCAATCATTCCAGCCAAGTCATATCTCCAGCCCATACACTATTTATTTATTTATTTATTTATTTATTTATTTATTTATTTATTTGGTTGTTTTGAGACAGGGTGTCTCAGTGTAGCCTTAGCTGTCCTAGAACTCACTTTATAGAGCAGGCTGGCCTCAAACTCATAGAGATCCATCTGCTTTTGCCTCCTGAGTGCTGGGATTAAAGGTGTGCTCCACCACTGCCAGCACAACATTTATTCTTTTTTTTTTTTTTTTGGTTTTTCGAGACAGGGTTTCTCTGTGTAGCTTTGCGCCTTTCCTGGAACTCGCTTGGGAGACCAGGCTGGCCTCGAACTCACAGAGATCTGCCTGCCTCTGCCTCCCGAGTGCTGGGATTAAAGGCGTGCGCCACCACCGCCCGGCACAACATTTATTCTTAATTAATTATCTAATTAATTATTTTTAGGATGCTCCATATTGAATCCAGCGCACTCTGCATAAGTGTTCTACCACCTAGCTATATCATTAGTCATTTTTTTGTGTATGTGGGTTTCATTTGTTTTAAGACATGTACTCTCATATAGCCTAGGCTGGCCTTGAACTTGTGATGTAACTGAGAATAACTTTAAACTTCAAAAGGTCCTTTTGACTCTGTCTCCTGAGTGCATGAATTGCAGTCTATGTATCAGTATGCCAGATTTATTTGGTGCTTGGGATAAAACCCAGGGCATTGTACATTCTAGATAAGGACTCTACCAAGATCTCCCTTTGTTTTTGAGACAGGGTCTTGCTGTACAGCCCAGGATGGTCTGAATTCATGGCAGCCCTCTTGTCTTAGCCTCTTGAGTAGTGAAATTATAGAGAATTTTATTCTTTTTTTTTGTTTTGTTTTAGTAGAAGCATTGTATTCTACGTCCTCTGCAAACACATTTAAGTTTTCTCTCTCACTTCAGCCTTCCTGTCCTGCCTCACACTGCACAGGCATTCCAGCACATCTACCTTCACTACTCTAGGGCCTGGAGTCTAGGCTATGACTGAGGCTAAGCTTTAGTGAGGCATCTCAGATCTGAATTAGGACTGGCTTCGACTTTGAAGACAGGCGAAGGGAGTTAGGGAAGACTAAAGATTGAAGGTCTGAGATATGGAAAGAAAATGCAGAGAGCTTGATGGCATGGACTAGAAGAGAAAATTCTCAAGGGAGACTATATCCTTAAATTGGAAATTCAGAAAAAAAACAATGCCAAGAAGCATGCACTGCAGGTCTGTGCTGACCTCTTTGTAACTTTCAGTAGGGAGGTAAGGACAGGGGCCAGATAGTGTATTTTTACTGCTTTTTCTCTCTTCTTCCTCCTCCTCCTCCTCCTCCTCCTCCTCCTCCTCCTCCTCCTCTGTGTGTGTGTCTTTCTGTATCTCTCTTGTGTGTATGTATTTCAGTGTCTCTCTGTCTCTTTCTCTATCCCATCCTCCTTGTGTCTTTCAGTATCTTTTTCTCTCTCTGTCTCTGTGTCTCTGTGTCTCTCTGAGGCTCTGTGTTTCTGTCTCTTTCTGTCTCTCTGTGAGTGTGTGTATTACAAGGTATTTAAATGTATCTCAGACTGGCACGGAACTAGTGACCGTCTTGCTCTAGCCTCCAAAGTGCTGGGATTACAGGTATGGACTGTGTGTACTACTAGACCAGACACCACAATGAATTAATGAATCAAACGGGAGGATGCAAAATACACAGGGTGATTCACTGAGAAGAAAAGTAGGTGTGTTATTGTTGAGGGTTAATAGAGGAGTTTCTCCCCGCCCCCTCCCATGGATATTCAAGTTCTAAGTCTTCAAATTAGTCACCCCAAAGGCTTTCTTCTCTATCTCCAGCTAGTTCAGATGACTTCCTGGGAAGTTAGCTCTTCAGCCCATTAACAGGAGTCTCAGCTGCTTACAGGATGCAGTCTTTTTTATTTATCTCACTGCTCCCTCTCATAAAATGAGACCAGGTTCAACTTGGAGTTTTAATCTTGAGGACTGAATGTGTGTGAGGGCTGGGGATGTCTAGAGCCTGGAAACAGAAGGAAAAAGTGATTAAAATCAACACAAAGCTTGCTTACGTACTTGCAGGAAACTTCTAGGGACACATTGAAATGGAAACAAAGAGATCAAGTTTAAGAAAGGGATAACAGCCTTGATTTCTTTTAATCTGCAAAGGGCAATTTTCTTTACAGTAAAAAGCCTTGGAAAAGAAAATTAGCCAAGTGCACTGGTGTTTCTGCTGGCTGCCAGCTTCCAAGCATCCAGACACATTGTCGCACTGATTTTCTCCTTCATTATAGGCAGGCAGGAGCCTGCAGTTCCCTGCTGAAGCAGAAGGGATCCAGGCAGATGCGTATCATAGGCAATTGCTGTGTGACTCATGACTGAGGCTGAGAATCTTGGGAGTTGAAGTGAGGACGAGGTGGGAGGGGTTTCCCTTCCCCAGGCTGGTGTTGGGAGGTGTTCTAAAGTGAACTCCTTCACACACCCTGCTTTAATGAAAGCTTAGTACTTAGCCACTCTCGCTTTCATGAGAAATCCATGCTTGTAGCTCCCTGCCTTTCCTCACTACCTTTTGTGCTTTTCTGGGCCATTTTCATTTTTCTGAAGCTTCCAGCTTCATATTTTGGCTTATGAGAATATTTAGAGCCAATCTCATCACTCGTAAAGCTAGCCTTATTGAGGTATCTAAACAGCTTTGAGGATTTAACTCTTAGAACTCTGGTCACAACACTGAGAATTATTAGGATTGCTGCTGGTACTCCATTACAGACTAGACTGGGCATGTTCAGGGTGGTATGGCCATAGACCTGGTACCCCACTGCAGGTACCCCAAGACAGTATTCCTTTTCTTTCCTTTCTTCCTTCCCCCTTCTCTTTCTTTTTCATCCCTTCTCTTCATTTTGTGTGTGTGTATGTGTGTGTCTGTCTTTGTCTGTGTGTGTGTGTGTGTGTGTCTGTGTGTGTGTGTGTGTGTGTCTGTGTCTGTGTCTGTGTGTTTCAAGACAGGATTTCTCTGTATATCTCTGGGTGTCTTGGAACTCCTTCTGTAGACCAGGCTGGCCTTAAACTTAGAGATCCACCTGCCTCTGCCCCCCAAGTGCTTGATTAAAGGCATGTACCACCACCACCCTGCTCTCTTCCTTCAGTGTTGTGATTTCTGCTCTGCTGGTTTGCATTTCTCATGAGGCTATTGTGAGATTTAATAACACACGAGGAAGTATTTTATGTTTCATCAAGTCCTATGGTATTGTTTTGTGATTATAACAGTAACCTCTGTGATGATTTGGAATGAGGATCAAGGATGACGTCATTGAAGGGAACATAGCAATGTCTTGCACGTTTCCTTGTGTCTGCTCTGTACAGGAAACAGGAGTAGAAACAGTGAATCTGTGCTGTTTGGCCTAACTCTCAGCAGTAGCTATGCTTCCGTATCGTTTCCACCAGTGTCAAGGGTTCTCTGTGTGTACACACAGCTGTGTGGAAATAGCATATGCTTTGGGGATTATTAGACATGAACTTTATTGGGTCCTTCAAACTGTGTTTTTTACAGCCATTTTGGAATCTAGGTGTAGCCCTTCTTGGTCTCTTTAGTTCCGCTGACAATCTTCAGCATCCCTTTTCTCACAGAGTGGTTGGATCTCTTTTCGGAAGTCAAGAGTAACCTGGAACTTTCCAGAGCTTCTGAGACCATAGTAGCTATAGACTGTAGAGACAGAAGTATAGCTTTTCATGTTACTAAGCATTTCATGAATGACTTTTCCTATGCTGTTTGTGTGTGTCTGTGCATGTTCATGGGTTCCCATGTGTACATGTATGTGTGCCGTGTGTGTGTGTGTGTGTGTGTGTGTGTGTGTGTGTGTGTGTGTGTGTAGGGCACAGAACAGAGGACAACCTCAGCTGTCATTCCTTAAGCAGCATCCACCTCTTTGTTTTTTGAGATGAGGCCTTTCACTAACCTGGAACTTGCTAAGTAGGCTAGGCTGGCTAGCTAGTGAGCGGGAGAGGTCTGTATATCTCTGCCTTCCCAGCACTGGGGTTACAGGGGCACAGGATCAAGCTTGGCCTTTTTCAACATGTCTATTCTGAGGACCTAACTCAGGTCCCTATGACTGCACAATTAGCACTTTATTAACTTAGTCAACCTTTCATATATTCTTCATCATTCTGTACTGAATGTTAGTTAACAATGCTTGATGTGATACAGATACAAAGCCAATCTAGCTCATACCCAATTGGATACATGTTGAGATTCCCAGAATGGACATTTGAGTGATCTGTGTTAGGTATGCATCTCAGGATGACAGGGAAGGTTGACACATATTTTCCAGTGTCTTAATTTGGGTTACTATTGCTGGATGAAACACTGTCATCAAAAGCAAGTTGGGGAGGAAAGGGTTTGTTTGGCTTACACTTCCACATCTAATCCATCACTGACAGAAGTCACAACAGGAACTCAAACAGGGCAGGAACCTGGAGGCAGGAGCTGATGCACAGGCCATGTAGGGGGTGCTGCTTACTAGCTTGCTCCTCATGGCTTGTTTGGACTGCTTTCTTATAGAACCAGGACCACCAGCCCAGGGGTGGTCTGGCCCACAATGGGCTGGGCCTCCCCCATCTGCCACTAATTAAGAAAATGCCTACAGGCTTACTTATAGCCTAGTCTTATGGAGGCATTTTCTCAGTTGAGGTTCCTTCCTCTCATACAACTCCAGCTTGTGTCAACTTGATGTAAAATTAGCCAGCACGCCAGATAAACACTACTCTGCCCCAATGCTCTTAACACAAAATCTATTCAGAACTGAGATGCCTGCTTTTTGCTGCAGGGCCTTTACCTTTACTTGGGTACTAATAAGATTTAAATTTCTTATATTAAAAAAAAAAGAGGCCGGGCGTTGGTGGCGCACGCCTTTAATCCCAGCACTCGGGAGGCAGAGCCAGGCGGATCTCTGTGAGTTCGAGGCCAGCCTGGGCTACCAAGTGAGCTCCAGGAAAGGCGCAAAGCTACACAGAGAAACCCTGTCTCGAAAAACCAAAATGTCCCCATTAGTAATACGGCTTAGTGGTAGAGAGTAGACTTCTCTCTCCTGAGCTCATAGGTTGACAGAGTGATCCACTCTTTCCTCATATTCCCCTCTTTCCATCCTATCCCATGTTGCATAACACACTACAAGTATCACATCCTGTGTGTTCTTCCTTCACTGGAATCAATAGGATGTACAACTTTCTGGGACTAAGCACTCCACGACCAGTGTTGGCTCCCAGTGGGGACAACTGAAACTCAGAGGAAGGTCTATGCCAAGTTTGGGGAATGCTGCAGATTTGTGACTAACAAGATTACCAGCCTCCTCCCACATTATCCTTTCTTCCCATTGTCAACTGTCCCCATTAGTAATACGGCTTAGTGGTAGAGCACTGCTGTGCAGCCATAGACTTAGAATTGAAACGTCTCCTCCTGTAGGGAGGAGGTACACTCATGATACTCAGGGAAACAAACGTCACAAGTTTGGGAAAGCTGAAGCTTATAAGGTGTATAATTCTCCTCTCCCCAAAGTTATAAAAGCAGGGAACAAATGCTGAGGGTGGGAGTGGGGACTCTCTAACTAGCTGAGCTGCCAGGAAGAGACACTCTGAACCTGTAGAGCTGCCCGCAAGTCCTTTAGAGAGCTCCAGGGATATGACTTCTCCAAGTCATCACCTGTGCTGCGGTGAGCTTTCCAGTGATGCCTTTGCGTCATCCCTACTCCTGTAAGTAACCAGGGAAATCACTGGTTCACCAAGCTGGACTTTGATGAGATAGTTTCTTTGGTCTGTTATTGGTGCCCTAGCTGGGGTGAAATAGATGTTCGCTCCTGTCTCCCAGGAAGATTCTCACATAGGACGCATTTGCTTGAGGCCCTGAGTTCAATCGCCAGTACCACAAAAAGAACATAAGACAAAAGCCAATTATCTCTGCCATTACCACATTGTGTTATGTCTGAGTGTGTGCTTCTGGCCCCAGATCACACGGTCTACTGTGTTTTCTCTGTGGGGGTCAGAGTGTCCTTTAGAAGAACTGCTTTTCGCTCAAAACCAAAGGTGAAAAGAAAAGCTCCTGTTCCCCTCCCCCCTTCTCCAACTAGGACAGGACCATCACACTTCCCAAGGGACACTCTTATCCAGACCCAACTACAGATTAACACAGCATTTTATTGTTTAGTCACTTCATGCTCAATGTTATGTATAATAGCAGAGTGCAGGGGGTGGGGTGAGGGTGGGGGTAGGGGGTGGGGGGTGGGGAATGGGGAAGCATCCAAAAGCATTGAACATCACAAATGCCAGACAGTTTCACTCAACTGGAACCTAGGCATGTTTCTCTTGATTATGAAGCAAGATTTTGTGCAAGGGGTTTTAGTTTCATTGCTGAAGTGATGTTGCAAGATCATCAACCTTTAAATAACACTCCATTCACCATTTAAACCTAGTTCAGGACCAGTGGATGCTCAAAATGAAGCACAAAGGTCAAGTCTGTTTCTGGGAGAGTGGCTGCAGATGCTAATTTAGATTTATGGAGAGAGAGAATGGGCCATGGCGACCATGGAAGCACAGTAGAGCAGCTGGGAGGCCACTGGGCTCTGGGAAGACTCTTGCTAAGGAAGTTGTACACTTCCCTCTCATCTGCTCTGAATCCGCCAGTTTTCACTTATAGCAGAGAACTCATCATTTGCTATTCTTCCTTTTTTTACTCCTTTATGTTTTTGATGCTTATTTCAAGCAAAACTTGAAAATTTTTGAATTCAATGGACAATGCTCTTTCTCATAGGGGCAAACCCTTAAATTACGAACTCCCTTCTGCTTTGGAGAAGCAGATGTAAAGAAGGTATCTTCTATTTTAGAGCTATGACAGAGCAGGTTGGAGTTTTTTCTGCATACTTCGGTTGAGGCTACTTTCGCACTGAGTCCAACTGACAGTTGTGGATGGGAGAAGGAGAGGCAGATGTAGTGTGTGCTTGGCTTCAAAGCATCACATGAACCTTGTTCACGGTGTAAACTTGAGTTTTCCATAGCTCCCTGGGCCGGGTGCCATTCTTAACTTCTTTTGTTAGTTAATCTCTGTGCTCCCCTATCCTCCTCCCATTTCCTCTACTATTTCATCAGCATTAGAGTATTCCTTTGAAATCACTCAAAGTCATATTTTCTAGCTAGTTGGGTTTAAGATATGCCAACCTATTGATGGCAAAGACTGTTAGCCAATGAAAATCATCAATGGTCCGGAGGAAACTGAAGCGATTGACTATTCACAAGCCTGGTTTTCATGGAGGAGGCTGAGCTGTGCTTTAAGTGTTGATTCCCTTCAAAACGCATTTAATTGTTATTGGAACAGTATGTAGCAAACTTTTAAGTAGTGATTAGTTCATGAGGACTCCTCCCTCATGAATGGATTAATGCCATTATTGCATTAATTGAAGAGCTGACTTCTGTACAAAAGAGAACATTTGGACTAACTCTCTCTCTCTCTCTCTCTCTCTCTCTCTCTCTCTCTCTCTCTCTCTTTCTTTCTCTCTCTCTTTCCTTCCCTTACTCTCTCCCTCCCCATCTCTCTGGTTGGGGGTTTCCACCCTCTACCATATCAGATGCAGCCTCCTCAATCTTAAGCTTCCCAGGTTATAGATCTATGAGTCAATGAGTTCTGTTTATTATAAACCAACTAGTCAAGTACTATTTTAGAGTAGTCAAAAATGAATCATAGCAGTCAATGTCACAGAGATAGCATTGCAAGAAAAGGGATATGCTGCCAGCTTTTCCAGAAACCCTGGAAAAGAAGGGAGTGTTCTGGGTTATTCTAGATCATCTATTATCATTGACTAATTGCAGCACAGCCAGACCTCCCTTTACTTTAAAATTATTTTATTTTTAAGCATTTTTATTAAATTTTATTTGTTTTAGTGTGTGTGTGTGTGTGTGTGCGCGCGCGCGCGCGTGCGCGATGGTATGATGCACATACTATAGCTCATGAGTGGAGGTCAGAGGACTACTTGAAGTTGGTTCTTGCTCTTCACTCTTTAGGTTCTGGGGATGAACTCAGGTCATCAGGTTTGGTGATAAGTGCCTTTACCTCCTGAACTATCTTGCTTGGCCTCCCTTAAGAAAAAATGTTTTGGTCTCTTACATTTTGTAAGAGTGTGTTTTATACATTTCTCTATCTCTACTTAAGCACAGCTTTCTTGTTGATCAGCTACACAGAATAACGTACCACAGGACCAACAAAGTGTGGCCTGGCTTATACATGTCTGACTGAAGACTAGTGATGCTCTAGGGCTTATCAATTGACTATCTGCACAAATTGTCCTGACTCAGGGGATTTGTTGATTTCCATGGTGCAAATACCCCCACCATGGCTGATTTAAGCCAGTAAAGTGAGGCTTGCTGAGTGTGATGTTAGGAGGGGATACACACAGGGATGAACCTGTCTTAGCACACCACTCAGTGTTTATTGGGTAATTCAAGCACAGCCTGGACCATGTGCAGCCGAGAGTACTCTTGTCTCTTGTCACTACTGCTGTGATCATTATTGTGTCTTCTGTTCTTTTTCCCTTCAGTATGTTTGCATGTACATGTGTATCTAGCCATCCATTACCAAAAGCTCTAAAGAGCCTAGCATTTGCCAATTCCATGAAAATATGTATACATTGAGTGATTGCAAGTTAACAGTTTCACATTTGGTTTGCAAGATTCCTGAATCTGAAACAATATGCTTCCTTACGCTGCTAGAAGCTTTTTCAGCATATACAAGTCCTAAGAATTGGTTTCCAGAGAATCTGAATTTTCTGTAGTATTTTATTTACAAACATTGAAAAGACAGAGTGTGATTTTTTGAGTCTGTAAGAGGACACTTTTCTCTTGAGTAATAGTTTATGAACATTTTCTGTGCTTTTCTCTTGTCTTTTATTTTTCTTGAGTAACTTAATCGCTCAATTTCCAAAAATATTTTCAGTAACAATTTTACTTACAACTCACCTTTAATTCTTTAGAAAGCCTTGTGATAAAGTCTTGCCCTTGGAATTTATATGTTTAGAATTTGATTGTTATTCTGGCTATTTTGGGGAGTTGCCCAGAATCAAACCCAGGGCTTCGTGCATACTGGTCATGTATCATGAGCTATACTTGTAAGCCTGTTATTCTGGCTCTTAATTGCTTCACTTAGTAACTATAGACGAATTCTAAATCAAGGATAATAAATACCTCCGAGGATAGCTGCGAGATGTCAAAGCATGAGGCAAACTGCACAAGCAGAAAGCATGCCCACAAAACTGGAAGAGCAAAGCCACAAACTGAGTACTCGATTTAGGGAGGTCAGTGCTCCTCTCTTACTCTTAAATGACTTGCACTGCAGAATAAACCTGACCTAAACCGGTTATAGAGTAGGTAAGCAAGTTGGAGCTTGCAGGAAGCCTGTCATGTCCAGTAGGTACCTCAGAGTTAGAAACAGAATGACAACATAAGACTGTAGGTGCTTCAGTTCTTTGTGGCTAAATAGATGGGTTTGGTGGTGGAATGGTGTTGCTACAGGTCATCATAGCAGACAAACAGCTGGGAATGAAGGTCAGAATGAGCAGGACAAGCTGCATCTTGCTGGTATCTCTGGCCCTCCTTGCCTTAGCAGCTATGATCTTCTGAGCACATGGGCTGCTAGTTTGCCTCCCCTCTTACTGCTCATGCAGACTTCTCTTGAGGCCAGCACTAATCAAGACAAGGCAAAGAAAGGATTCTGGGAAATGTAGTTCCAGCTTACCTAAGCAGCTAAGGCTGACAGCCATCAGTGAGAAGGAAGACTGACAACCCTCCTATGTTGCATCTTTTTACCAAGAAGAACTGTCAGGCCATTGACTCTTCACAAGTGACCATCAGAGGCCTTGTCCTCTTACAAGACTATTTTCCCTAAGTGTGACAACTTACTTATGTACAGCATGTACTGTTAAAGGTATATTCGTTTTCCTGTCAAAGCAAAAATAGTAATAGTTCTGAAGCCATGACTGTTACATGATTTTAAGGATCTTGTATTTAAAAATCTTTAGTTTCTGCAACAGTAGAAAGCTGTGTTCTGTAACAAAGATGGCAATGAACACTACTAGCCTTTGACTGCTGAGTTCATCGAGGCCACACAAACACATGGACTCTTGGGACAGAAACATGTCTTTTGCCATGTTAGGATGACTGCCCTATTCTGTGGCTAAAGGTCACTGAAGTCCTGCAAGCTCTCTGAAGTTTATCCTCTATCAGTTTACCTTTTGCTTAGACTCTATGTCTTCTTCTCCTCTAGAGTGGAAGGAAACAGTGGGCGTTGGACACCTGCTACTTTTCCGCACTTCTGGGCAAGATAAACTGTTTTAATTTCTTTAAAAATTTTTATTTAAAAGTTCCTCCTTACTTTCAGTGTGTGTGTGTGTGTGTGTGTATGTGTGTGTGTGTGTGTGTGTGCGTGCGTGCGTGTGCGCACGCGCATGCTCATGTGTGGTCCACTGCATTTAATCAGGGTTGCTTGCATGAATATGATTAGGAGATTGCTTACTTGTGTGAGGGCTATTTACCAGTGGCTATTACCCTTGAGGAATATGACTCTCCATCCCTTAGCAACCATTAACTGCCTATAGCTCCTCCAGAAGGCACGAGGCTTTGTGCACCTCTTCCCTACCCATATGGAATGTTGATGGGCCCAGCCGTGTGCAGGTTTGTGTAAGTAGCTATTGCTGCTAAGAATTCATGGGTTCCTCAGCCATGCCATGTCCAGAAGAGAGTATTTCATGGTACTCCTTCCTCCCTCCTTGTTCTTACACCCTTTCCATCACTTCTGTGATATCCCCTGAACTTTAGATGGGGTTAGGTAGATGTCCCATTTACGGCTGAGAGCTCAAAAGTACTTTGACCAGTTGTGAGTCTTTTCATTGACCATTGCCCACTCCAAACAGAACCTTCTCTGTCCAGGACGGAACATGGCACTGAGTTTTAGGCAGAAACAGAAACATCTGTAAGGCAGTTCAACAAACATCCATTTAGCAAAGAAATCATAGTAGTTTCTCCCACAGGATCCTGTTTTAAGTTTGTGTGTATGGTGCATGCATATGTGCAGATGTATGCAGGTCACCTTGTTCCACACTGTGTGGTCTGTAGGCCAGAGGACAACTTTCAGGAGTCAGTTGTTTCTTCTACCCTGTGGGTCATGGGGATCTAACTCAGGTTTTCAGTATGGGTAGCAAGTGGCTTTAGTCACTGAGCCATATTACTGGCCCAATGTTTATTATTTCATATTCTTTGTATGTTCTATATATTAATTAATTCTCTGGCAAAGATCTATGCCCATTCTGTAGGTTACCTCTTCACTCAATAGTTTCCTTTGCTGCATGGAAGCTTTATGTTGTGATATATTCTTTCTATTTCTAGTCTATTCAAGGCTTCTGTGCTTTTTTTTAATCACAAAAAATGTTAGATTTTGTTAAAAGCTTTTTCTGCATCTATTAAAATGATCATGTGATTTCTCTCTGTGATATAGTACATTTATTGATTTGTATATGTTGGCCCATCACTGGAATGAAGTCACATTGATCATGGTGAAGGATCTTTTATAAAAGTGTGTGTGTGTGTGTGTGTGTGTGTGTGGTGTGTTTGGATATGCATGTACCATGGTAATATGTGGAGGATGGTGTCCAACTTGTGAGAGTTGGTTTTTTTCATTCCACCATTTGGGTTCTGGGATTTCAGTTTAGGTTTTCAGCATTGGTGACAAGTACCCTTATCTGCTGAGCCATCTCAACAGCCATGTATGATTTCATCCATTGCATTTCTTTCTTTCATTTTCTACACTTTTATTTTAAGTATATGAGTCTTTTGACTGCATGTGTGTCTATGAACATATGTGTACAGTGTTTGAGAAGGTCAGAAGAGGGCATTGGGTCCCATCGGACTGGACTTACAAGCAACTATGAGCCACATGTGGGTGCTGGGAAGCAAAGGGTCCTCTAGAAGAATAGCCAGTGCTCTGAACTGTGAGCCATCTCTCAAGGTCCCCATGGATGATCTTCTTGATGTGTTCTTTAATTTGGTTTGCAGCCATTTTATGTACTTTTGTATCTATGTTCAAGGAGATTGGTCTTCTGTTTTCTTTTTTTGTTGCATCTTTATCTGCTTTTGCCATCAGGGTAACAGCAGCTTCATAATGTGAGTTGGGATGTTGACCTTCCTTTTCTATTTTATGGAATAATTAGGAAGGATTGGTGTTGGTTCTTTTTGAAGGCTTGGTAGAACTTAGCAGTGAAGCTTCACCATTTTCAACAACACTAAGAATGCACATATTTAGTACTATAATGTTTATATGCTGTAGTTTCTATCACTCTAGTCCTCCCAACTCATCTTTTTGCCTTTCTTTCATTCTTATTTTTGTTTTTTGAAACAGGTTTCTACGTAGTCCAGGATGCACTAAAGCTCACTATGTACCAGAGGGTAGTTTTGAACTGCTGATCCTCTGGCCTCTGTCTCGCAAGTACTGGGTTATACATGTGCAATACCACGTCTGGATTTTTATCTTTCTTTTTGGTGATTTTTAAATGATATTTGCTGTTTCAGAGCACTTCACAAACACTTACCATTTCTTGCCCATTACGACTCTAGGAGAGATTTTTAAAAAGCTGTTTCTTGTACAGAAATTAAATCATTTGCCCCGACTCTTGACACCAACGTCAGAGCTGGACTCAATTCAAGCTGCCATTGACCTTTTTATTTTTTTTTTTTATCATTTTTTAAACAAGGGTGATTATTCCCATGTTTGGTATCTTCTCATTTATACAGTATAAACACTTTTTTTTTTGCAGTAGAAATTATGGGGAAAAATCACCAACTTATTCAATATCATCTCTTTAAACAGTGAACATGTGACAACAACTTCCTGTTTTTTGTTTTTTTTTAAATTTATTTTTATGAATGTGTACCTTTATTTCAATGTTCCCTTCAAGGTGATGTTTCAGGATTATTTTTCTAGATATGTTGTATTTCCTCAAAACTGGTGAAATGGGACCATTCTGGCCTCTCAGGACGGCTGGGGCATGGAGATGGGAGCAGATACTTTCTTTGCCTAAATAGACATAATGAAAAAATGATTCGTCATGCACTGATAATTACAGCACAAAAAGAAATGTGACTATATTTAAAGCTCCATTTTTCTCTTTAAGATTTAAAGCTTCCTAACCTCTTATAAAAGTCCATTCACCTGATATTAAAAGCTTCATTCCCTGCACCAAACCTTACTCTCTGACCTGAAGCATATAATGGCAAGTTCTAAGAAAATGATGCAGCCGCTGCCACAGCGGAAGCCTTTGTTGTTCTCACTTATCCTTGCACGCAGACATCTCTGAATAGAGAGGCAGGTGCTGTTTGATAAAAAGAAAAAGGAAAAAAAGATCTGGTCCCCACAGTAAATGCAGACAGCAGTCTGAATGTATTTACACCCACACCCCACCCCTTTTTTTCCCCAAAGGTGATGTTAGATAAGTTTGGACTCTCTTGGAATATCCTTCTACAGTTCAGCTCTCTCCTTCCTTCTATATTGACTGATTCTAATATTTTCAAGCCGAGTTCAGTTATTAATTCATATAAGTTGTTAAGATGCAGACATCCCAGTACATGACCAAACAATGGTTTCAGGGAGGATTCTGGAGTTAGAACGGAGGCTGTGTTTGAATGTTCCCATTTCTTATTATCTGGAGAGATCCTCCGGAGTCCTTATTTGCAGACGCAGCAAATTCATTGGCAGGATTAAACAATTTGGAGCTGGATTGCAGATGAAAGTGTTGCTGCCTGAATATCAATGCCAGCCACAAATCAGCACCAACAATCGTTCCGTCATTAGCAGAGCCTGTGAACAGGAGTGGTCCTAATATTAAGCCTGCTGGCGTCCTCCTCGGATTTGTTTGACTAGATTGCATCCCGTTACATTTGCAATCTGTTCTGTGTTATCGGCACACAGACTGACAGACTTTTAAATTCACATTTAGAAAATCCGAAAGCAGTCTGAAAAAAACAAAACAAAACAAAACAACAACCCATCCCCACCACTGGAAAGAGTAATATATCAGCAACATCGATTTACACTACCAATAAACAATATTTAGCCACTGGGAGCAAATAATATGATCCATTTAATTTTAGGAGTCTAGAAAATGAAACCTGGATTCTGTTTGGTTTATACATGTGGAGGTGGCTCTCTCTAGCATTCTTCTTTTAAATAGCTAGGCTATTATATGAGCTCCCACCTATACCCATAGGAATAAAAGGGGGTTAATATTTTCCAGGGCTTTGGTCCTCTGAGATGAAAGGTACTGTGGGGATTCAAAGGCCATTAAAATTATATGCATGGCAAATGCTGTTATCATTCAGTTCAGACACATGAAGCAGCTAGCTGCGTGCACAGTAAAAATAATAATGAGAACGAATTCCTGTTTAATGAGTATTTATCGTGTGCTGGCCATGTGTGAGCTACTTTACTTTGGCTTTTGCTTTTAATCCCCACAACACCATGATTATCTCTGTTTTACATGAACAGAAGTACTTGGAGAGGTAGGTGACTTGTGTAAGACCACACAGCTCAGGGTCACAGATTTAAACTAATGCCCACTTGTCTCCAAAGCCTGTATTCTTCACTGTGGTATAATTTGAAGTTACTGTCAAGGTCATGTTTTCTGAAGCCTCCTCTAATAATCTGTGTCCTAAATCATATGTGGTCCATATTGTGCTTCTGATTGGTCATTTCTTGCCTACCAAGAAAACTCCAGGTATGAACTCCTCATTGATCTCTATAACTGCATCTATGCTTTGTTATAAAACAAACAAAACAAAACAAAACATACCTTAAACGCAAACACTTTTGGGTTCTCAGCAAACAGACTTATTTTTGCTTTGTTTTTTTGTTTTTAAGAAAGGATCTCACTTTGTGATCCTTAATGGACTGGAACTCACTCTGTATCTCAGCTGGGTTAGAACTTCTGTCAGTCTTCTTGAGTCTTACAGGAGTTTACCACCACACTCTGATTAAAAAAAAAAAAAAAAAAAAAAAGACCTTGCCATTATGATCTCAGTCCTGTGGACTATAAAAAAAGATGTAAAATTAGCATTCTGCTTTCTTTCATCATAGCAACTGGAGAGTTAGTGGAAAGATGAATTGAGTTATTGTTTTCATTTGGCTTAACATATATCAGTACAAAAGACGTTTGGGCCTTTTTCTTGTTGATTAGAGATGAGATGAGTTTGACACAGTAGTTACCATCAAAAAGTTTACAACGGAGAGAAAAATATCTATTATCACCACTCAAAAAAAAAAAAAAGGCTGGTATTAACTGCTAGGGTCAAAAGTAATCATATTTTAAAACTAATAACACAAGAAATGTTTTTATTTTGGAAATAAAACAGTTTGACAAAAAATTCCTCCATTCTTCAGTTAAAGTCCACTTTGCAGATGAGGTCCTTAAAAATAAAATACATGTTTCTGCACCAACAATAGATCATTTCTGATAATTAATGATGTGAGTGTGGACAAGCTATTTAACCCCTTTGGGCCTCCACTTCCTCATAAGGAAGACTTGACAGTGATTCCTGTTCCAAAGAGTTAGAGGGAAAAAGAAAGGGAAGCTTAGCGGCCTGTTTGCAGATGTTGCTGGCATAGAGCTGCAGGTGTTGGCTTCATCCTACCTCTTTTTACAGGACCCATCTTTCCTCTTTCTGAAGAAAGGAGAGATATATCTTAGTAATCATCATTATGAAACACAACACATTTTGAGGCTATCTCTATAGGAGATAATTATACCTTATTTTTTGTGCTACTTAGGATAAGTAGTGCTTAGCCCTAATTTCAATGAGAAATAGGGGTTGTTGCAAGGCAAAGGGTTGGCTTACAAATCTGCCCATCTTCTTGGTAAATATGGGACACTCAGTGGCTCTGCCTATTATTTTCCCATTCTTTGCACCAAACACAGAACTTAGCAGTTGCTAGGGACCCATTTTGCATTGAACCTGAAGTAGATCTTTCTTTGTATATGAACTTGCATTTCCTCTAACAGTCTGTGAGTGAAAATTGAAGAAATTAGGATATGAAGTAGGAGCACCAACATTTCTTCTTTTCACAGGTGTTGGCCTCTCATTGTGTTAATAAGGATCCTTTACTCATGTGCATTCATCTTTCCAGGAGTTTCTACCAATAATGTTTTAAATGCTTATTCCCTTTGTGGAACCTGTTTCTCAGCTGACCAGAATTAATACAATTGATATCAAGTATGTTTTGCTGGATCAGATAGTGAGCTCGGGTTTGAAGCCAGGCTTATTTATACCCAACAAGACCTGGATAATCCCTGACTCAAGACCTCAGTCTGCTTGCTACTTCAGAGGGGACATGCAGAAACACTGATGGAGAACACACTTGCAGGTAGGGGCGCAGAATCAGGCAATTGAACGATATTGGATGGGGAACAGAAATACTGCCAAGTTGGCTGATGATAATGGAAAACCAAGTGAGGGTCAATGGTAGGCCTGAGCTAATGGCTGGGCAGTTTTAATTATTATAAGCCTCTGTGTGTTTATTTGGGTCTCAGAGGCTGTGGGCCTGGACAGGACCAGAGAAAACTCCAGCTACATTGTTTGTTTGTTTGTTTTCTTTTCTTTCTTTTTTTTTTTTTGAGACAGGGTTTCTCTGTGTAGCCCTGGCTGTCCTGGAACTCGTTCTGTAGACTAGGCTGGCCTTGAACTCAGAGATCCATCTGCCTCTTCCTCTTGAGTGCTGGGATTAAAAGTGTGCACCACCACTACCTGGTTCTCTTCTTGGGCTTTAGAGGCAATATCCTCTACAGCTTAGACCGACCTTGTTCCACAGAAGGGTGCTAGCATTTGCAGGCTGGAAAGGACTCTAAAAGAGGTCTGGGATACAGTGCGGCTGAAGTTCTTGTGCTACTACTGATCCAGGGTGTTGGTGATGTTCATGGTGGCAAAAGGTATGGTTTGTAGTTTAAGGAAACTACCAGTGGGTAACATTCAAGGAAGACGTTTGGGCGTCTGGAGCAAGATCATGTTATGTGCAGTGGAGAGTTACATCTTCTCTGCAAAGCAGATCCTGAAGCAGGATTGAGTCACATTAGAGACAGAACTCTTGGCAGTGAGGTGCCAACTGAGGCATCATGATTAGTTAATTTCTGTTTCACGGGTCAAGTGAAATTATCCATAAATATGGATGGGACTAGTTGCAACCTATCACTAAATTGAAACGAAATGCAGACATGACAACAGCAGGGAGCACCTGAAAGCTGCATGACCAGCTATCCCAGATCCCCATGTCGAACATCACAGTCACACGAGTGATGTTCCCAAAGTTTGCACTGGTCTATGCCTGAGGGCGTGTCCTGTCCAATCACAGAAGGAGAAAGAAACCTAAGCATGGTTGATGGATGGGGTGTCTCTGTATGCTAAAATGGAAAGTCACAGTAAGCATTAATGTGTTCATGTCAGTTACAGATAATATTTTGACTATAAAACTCAACATTTAAAAAAAATTGTCTCTTCTTGAAGATTTTTAGTAATGAAAGTAGAATTTAAAAAGTTTAGTAAACTTATAAATTATGTGGGTTATAGTTACATTCACATGCTTTCCTTCCCTGACCACCTAATTTAGTATAATAAAGTTCTTAGAGCTTTATTTAAACATTTCCATCTGCCCAGCAACTGGAGTCCATCTGGAATAATGTATTTTTATCAAAGTGTATGGGTAACTCAAACCAGGGTCATTCATCTGAAGGGTAAATTATAGTATTTCATATGTTTCACACACGAGCAAATTGATCGATAGCCGTGCAATGAATAATAGTGCTATTCGACTACACATTTAAGTGAAAGTCTTGGAAATTGTATAGTTAAATATTTTACATTATTATTTCTATTTTCTTTGGATTTCTATTTAGGAAGGCCTTCTTCCTTAGAAATTTTCTTTACTTTTCATCGCTACTAAACAGTAAAAAGACAGTTGTATTGGTACAGGGTGGATGAACAACTCTGTAATGGTCCATGGGTGTGATGACAAGAATATCTCCTAAGATGGATTCATGAGCTGAAACTCATCACAGTATCCTTCAGATGACTGTGTCTCTAGCTAGAGAGGAGCATCTCACACCCAGAGTACAGGGTGGGTGAGCAGCTCTGTAATGGTCCATGGGTGTGATGACAAGAATATCTCCTAAGGTGGATTCATGAGCTGAAAGTCATCACAGCATCCTTCAGATATGGCTGAATCTCTGGCAAAAGAGGAGCATCTCACACCATGGGGTACAGGATAACTGGGTCATGCTGAATGAAGTTTCATTAATCTCTGTCCCTGCGAACATGTGAGTCCAACCAGGAATCTCAGTGGCTGTGTTGTGCTTGGCTACTTCCTGTTTAAATGTTGAAGCCTTTGGAAGGCATTTAATTGGCTTGTGCCTTAGTTTCTCCATCATAATACAAGCAGATTCAGTAGCTTATGTATATTTTCTTCTAATTCTAATTTTAATTTCTAGAGAGTTTTTTTTTAACTCAGTTAAGGTTCACTGAAATGAATATCAGCTGGTCAAAAGAACTTCCTTTCAAGCATTTTCTTAAGTCACATAGAGCAATATACGCATTGTGAGTCTTCTATTAATTGTGTTGTCTTCATTATTCATTTGTTATTCTCCCTCCAACAAGATGACATTAAAATGTCCCATTGTAAAGATAACTGTTTTTTTTTTTCTAGCAGACGTTGAGAGATAGTGATCAATTCAATTATCTAGATCGATGACATGCAGCACCATGTGCATCATATCATGGAGAAACTCTTGAGAGATGATGGAATAGGATTTCAATATTCGACATTCCCTGTTTTCTATGCTTCACCCAGCTTCTGCTGACAGTTGTCTTGTCTCAAAGTTTGCCCAAGTGTTTCTTAAACCCATTTACATTTTCAAGTAATAAATTTCATTAATTCATTACATGTTTGTGAGGTACTATTTCCTGATATTTGCCTAAAACCTGTGTCTTAGTTAGGGTTTCTGTTGCTGAGATGAAACACCATGACCAAAAAGCAAGTTGGAGAGGAAAGGATTTATTTCACTCATGGTTCCACATAAAAGTTCATCATTGAAAGCAGTGAGGACAGGAACTCAAACAGGGTGGGAACCTGGAGGCAGGGGCTGAGACAGGGACCATGGAGGGGTGCTGCTTATTGGTTTGTTCTCCACAGCTTGCTCAGCCTGCTTTCTTTTTTCTTTTCTTTTCTTTTCTTTTCTTTTCTTTTCTTTTCTTTTCTTTTCTTTTCTTTCTTTCTATTTCTTTGTTTTTTTTTTTGTTTTTTTGAGACAGGGTTTCTCTGTGTAGCTTTGCGCCTTTCTTGGAACTCGCTTTGTAGACCAGGCTGGCCTTGAACTCACAGAGATCCACCTGGCTCTGCCTCTCGAGTGCTGGGATTAAAGGTGTGTGCCACCATCACCTGGCCTTCAGCCTGCTTTCTTATAGAACCCAGGACCACTATCCCAGAGAGGACCCAACTCACAGTCACTAATTAAGAAAATGCTATAGATTTGCCTGCAGCCTGATCTTGTGGCGGTAATTTCTCCCAGGAGCTTCCCTCCCCACAGATGTCTCTTGCTTGTGTCAAGTTGACATAAAGCTCTCCTGTATAACCTGCCTCATTCAGTTCATCCTAATGTTTTCCCGTCTTCCGAATAGCCACTGATTGAAGGGTATTTAAAAAAATTTCCCCCACTGCTGTTAAATCACCTTCTTTTGAAAATATACCATGGAAGAAATAAATATCCTTCTGAGAAGTGGTGCTCAGAAGTCTTGAGAAACCAGAGCAGTGCTGGTGCGACCCTCAGAGGCATGCGATTGAGAAGGAATACCTGTGGCTCATAATACCTCTAAGAGTGCCTTTCCTGAGGAAGCACTTAGTAGATGCTTACTGAATACATGAAGAGACTAACTTAGAACAGAACAATTATTTTTGAAGCCCATTGCTGATGGTGCCCATCAGACAACTGTATCATCTCCAACATTTCCCAGCTAGCAAATATAATCATATTTCTCTTTGAATATGGGAGATTTTTTTTTATCATGTCTGGCAACGGTGCTGTGGGTTAGTATCTGAAACCATTTCACTGGTTATAAGGCACTAAAAATATTATAGTTAGTGCAGTCCAAGTGCCCGTTCCTGAGAGAGAGGGGGGCAGACATTTTCTTTTCATTTTGTTTATTTGTTTCTCAGAACAGTATTCCTGTCTTGGCTCCTAAGCAGAAACTTGACCTGTTAGGCTTATTTCACAGTTGATTCCATCCTATGACTTCCTGTTTTCGCAATTTGCCAGCCAATCAAATGTATCTGTGGTTTTAAGGCACGTGCCAGTGGAGCAGATATCAGGCGTAAAATGCATCTATACATCCCCAAAGACCTTTGTTAGAGTCAGTAAGATTGCACAAGGCAGGAACCTCAGAAAGCATTCATACAGCAGCCAGTCGTCAGAAATTAGTTCATTCAGCGCAGTATCAGAGCCTTAATAAACCATTCCTTATCTCTTTCGGCCAGTGGGCAGCCTCTAATTGGTAAGGGTCCAAGGTAAGGGAAACAAATGCAAGGAAACCTCTCTGCCTGGCTTTATACATCAGCAAGATAGCCCTATCATACATCAACGGACAGCCTTCAAGTTGACAACAGGAAAAATGTGACTCAGCTCATACAAAGGGGAAGTCCTGTGCTGGGCGCAGACAATGGGGCTGTCATTTTATGGCTTTGCTCGGACGTCTTATGTGAAGCTATGCAGGGCTGAGGACTCAGCGTTCTCCTTTGGGACAGTGCATTTAGCATCTAAGGTAGGAGCAGAGCAGAGGAAATGGCAGGAGTACTTCATTTAGGAATGGAAACAGGAAAGGCCCAGCAGCGAGACAAAAGCAACAACAACAAAAAACCCTCCTTTGAAGGACAGAATCTGGAGAACAAACAAAACAAGGAACTATTCTGTGGAAGAGTCACTTTTTTCCCTCCGACATTTATGCATTTGCAATTGCTTCCACAGAAGAGGCAGTGTGATCAACCTGCTTATTGATGTGGGACATTCCATGGTATGTCGAACACTGTTTACATATGGTTCACATGTCATCATCGGAGTTTTGGGGGGATTTTTATTTGAGACAGAAAGCTGAAGAGAATGTGTTTTTCTCTGGGATCCAGTTACTTCCAGCTTACAAAAAGTAACATCACACCAGTGGGCAGACCTCAACTGTGGAGTTCATAGCAGAAACACCATGTTCGTGAGAGGAGCCACTCCATGTGGTCCTGTGTGTGTGTGTGCAGCCACCTGATGCCACGTTCCTCTGTGTGGATGGCCCAAGGCATTTCATCACATCACCTTTTCCAGTTTCTCACTTATGTGAGTCTGCATTCTCTTCTACATCCGTGAATGATGAGACCAAGGTGAAGGTGGTGATTAGGTCCCCAGCAACCAGAAGATTACTAAAACTTTTCAGGTTTTTGGAATTTTATAGGAAAGACATTTACAACAGTGGGATAATTATGCATGAAAGCATGACTTCTAAGTTTCTGTCTTTTGAAAACAGTGTTCATTTTTGAATGAATTGTCTAGACTCCAGAGTGTGACAAGCCTGTTGACTATTACCTTGTAATTTGCGGTTATTCTGTTCTGGGCTGTGGTCTAGCAATGTCACAGGAGTTTATTAAGGATAGTGCCCCCTTTTACACCCCTCATCATTGTATCCTTGATACACAGTGCCTGAAATGTGTCAGTCATTCAACTGACATTTTTGTTTCTATCAGGATTCAATGATTCAAATGTACTAGAGAAGCATTTAGGAAATAGGAGGTTGGGTGGATTGTTGTTGTTGTTGTTTTGTTTTTCACAAGTCTCATTTGGCTGGCCTGGAACTCTGTACAAGGCTGGCCTCCAACTCATAAAGATCTACCTGCCTCCGCCTCTTCCTCTACTTCTCCAGTGCTGGGATTAAAGGGGCGTGCCACCAACCCTCACAATGATTGACTTTTGACTTAATTCTACCCACAGGATTTCGAGAACCTTCCTTGATCTCAGATTAGAGGGAAGGTCCCCGGCCCTCACCTGCTCTCCACTGTTCAGTGTGGCAGAGCTTCTCCTTTCTTTGTTCCCGTCCCCACTCTCTCACATCACACAGCAGTACCAAAATGACTACAACCTTACTCACCAAAGCTATTGTGTGAGTCAAAAGCAAATACTCCGGCAAACTGGCAAGTTTACAACATCTTCTGAGCCCCCAGGGTAGCAAGAATTGCAAATCTTCTATGGAGCTGAAAGAAGAAAGTGATACATGCCCTTCTCAAATATGTATTTGGAGAGCCTCTTTGCTTCCTGCAAATGTGGTCAAACCTCACCTTGTGCACAGTACCCTGACCATTCTCCTTGGGCTGTGAACTGCCCACATTACACACTGGAACTTCTGACTTCATTGTATCTTTTCCCCCTTTCCTGGGGTACATGTCTTCTAATCAACTAACCTATCTTCTTATACTGATTTTCTGTTCATACTTCATACTTGGATACATAAGAAAAATGGATCTTAGTTGGTTTACTAATATATCTTAAGCTCTAAGAAGAGCATGTTGCACATAGTAGATGCTCAAAATTTGTAGAAATAAATTAATATCCATCCATTGTCTTTCCTTACCTAAACCTCTGAGTGGGACAACTCAAACCTAAGTGCAATTTCATAGGGCCTAAGAGAGAATTACTACCAAATATAACCCAGTTTTGTACTCATATAGCAGGACTGATCACAAATGAACCATCAAGGCACAGTTCCATTAGCTTCAATTCATTAAGTTATTTAAAATGCCTACTTGGATATAGGACTATGATGGGTGCTGAGAGGCAGGGATGAGCAAGTTGTTACTTCTGCTAAGAGTTTCATCTATTAGGAGACAGATGTATAAAAAGTGTCCTATCACATAGTTTTATAGATACTAAACTCACATTATAAGCTCAGAACAGGGTGACGGGGAAGTTCCATCAAACAGAATGGTCCTCTGTTCTAGGAACGTGAGGAAAGTGGGCTGTAGGAGAATGGTGATGTGGAAGCATGAAGAGAATTACAGGGTCAGCTTTCCTTCTCCTCCCAGAATATCTTTCTCTTTAGGACTATCTCCTGCCTCCAGTGTTCCAAGTTGAGCCATCATGTAGAGTGGAAAGGATAAATGGGTAACCTGGAGCCCGCCTGTTGAGGCTCTTGAATTTTGTTTCTTCTTTCCTTTTCCGTACCAGTTGCTGCAGGCTTGGGTTTCATGAGCCTGTAATTGCTCGGTGATGTTCTGAATCATTCTGGTTTCCTCCTAATAGCTTCTCACAGGTCTCATTTTTCTTCATGCCCTCTGTAACTGTCTGTTGTGTACTTTCCTGGTATTGCCTCACTCCCAACTTCCTGTACCTTGACTTATCTTTTTTGGATGAAAAGCAGTTGGCAGATGAGTCACCGGTACAATCATTATGACTTTCTTTGATGCTCATAATAATTGTAGATTCCTGGCCTTAACTGTTTGTACTTCTGCTTTAGATGAGTCATATATTTTTAGGTAGTGGATCAGAGGCTCAGTTTTCTCTGTTCTGGCTGGTTCTAAATGTTCTCCAAGGTCTGGTGAGTGTTTAGAAGTTCTGATGCTAAGAGAAATGATGGACAGGATGCAGCCAGGCAAAATAGGATGAGAGTACAAAAAAGAAAGAAGTTATATTAGTGAGTAGTTCCTTCCTGGGGGAAGTTGTTTGATGGCATCCTATTTTTACTGATTGGCAAAAGACTGTTAAATTGATCATCACTTTAAACCTTGAAAAGCCTCCAAAGGCTCCAGTGGGTGAAGATTTTGAGCATGTCTCAAGCATCTATCCTATTGTATAGGTTTGAGAAAGTCGGAAACAAATTAGTTACATCTCCTGTGAAACCTCTAATGATTTCTTAACACAGAAGCAGGGAAGCACAAAAGGCAAATATTTAGCTTTCCAACTTTAATAGGTTAGTAAGACCCTTACATCACCTTTGTCCTTTCTATGCCTTTGGACATGGGGCTTCTTGGACAGTATTAGGTGAAATCAGTAAGTTGTGGGCTAGAGAAAGACTGCAGGGATTGACTTGTTTCGTGACACGAGGTGCAGAATGGAGGCTGACGTCCTATTTGCCTTTTATTGCTGTGATAAACACTGTGGATCAATAGCAACTTGGGGGAGGAAAGGGTTTATTTCATTTTAAGGCTTACAGTCCATCGTGAAGAGAAGTCAGGGCAGGAATGCAAGGCAGGAACCCACAGAAACTGAGACCATGGAGGAATGTTGTTTACTGGATTACTCTCCAGACTCAGGCTTAGCTACCTTTTAAATATATATATATCTATCTATATATATATATCTATATCTATCTATATATCTATATATCTATATCTATCTATCTATCTATCTATCTATATATATATATATATATATATATATCCCCAAGATCATCTGCTTATGGGTGATACCTCTCACAGTGGACTGGGCCCTTCCATGTCAATCATTAACCAAGAAATTTTCTGCAGACTTGTCTGCAGGACAATATGATGGAGGCATTGTCTTGATTGGGGTTCCTTCTTCCCAGATGACTCTAGCTTATGTCCAATTGACAAAAATTAACCAGCACAATGCCCATCAACTGTCTACTAGTGAGAAACATTGAAGGGCAAGTCAAGCAGCTGAGATCTTTAGACTCAAGGAAATGTGTAAACATTGCACTTCTCCAATTTTATAAGAAGGGGAGATTTCCTTAAGAGTGCACTGAATAAACACTAGCCACAGAATACGTTGAGGGGCTGGCTCTTAATGATTCCATTCTCCTATGACATCACTCTTCCTCTTACACTGAGGATAGTGCTCCTCAGTGACTTTGGTCTTCAAAGTCAGGTAATGAGTATTCTCACAATTGTTCTTTGTTGTTGTTGTTTATTTATTTTTTCATTTTTTACATTCCAGCCAAAGTTTCCCCTCCTTCCTCTCCCCCAGTTACGCCCCACCACCTCCCCTCCCCCTCTATCTACTCCTTTTCCTGTTTCTCTTCAGATACAAGTGAGCCTTCCATGGATATCAGCCAGCCATGGTATATCAAGTTGCAGTGAGACTAGGTACCTCCTCTTCTATTAAGGCTGGATGAAACAGTCCAGTAGGAGGGATGGGACCCAAAAGCAGGCAACAGAGTCAGGGACAGCCCCTGCTCTCATTGTTAGGAGTCTCACAAGAAGACCAAGTTACTTAATTGTAATACTTGCAGAGGACCCAGGTTGGTCCCATGCAGGTTTCCTGGTTGTTGGATCAGTCTCTATGAGCCCAGTTGGTTCTGTGGGTTTTCTTGTGGTGCCTTTAACTCCACTGGCTTCTACAATACTTCTTCCCCCTGTTCCACAGGATTCCCCAGGCACCACCTAATGTTTGGCTGTAGATCTCTGCATCTGTTTCCATCAGTTCCTGGGAGAAGCCTCTCTGATGACAGTTGGGCTAGGTACTAATCTATGAGTATAGCAGAATATCACTAGGAATAATTTCATTGATTTTTTTTTAACCAGTCATGTTTGATTCTATCCTAGGTCTCTGGGGTATCCTGCTTCTAGGTCCTGGCCCTTAGGGGTAAGTTCCCTCTCAGGGTACAGGTCTCCAGCTGGACCAGTCATTAGTTGATCACTCCCACAAATGCTGCACCATCTTTACCTCATCACATCTTGTAGGCAGGACAAAAGGTAGGTCTAAGGGTTTGTGGCAGGGTTGGTGTCCCAGTCCCTTCACTG
The DNA here is from genome assembly GCA_902168425.1 of Peromyscus attwateri. Classification (NCBI taxonomy): domain Eukaryota; kingdom Metazoa; phylum Chordata; class Mammalia; order Rodentia; family Cricetidae; genus Peromyscus; species Peromyscus attwateri. The sequence continues at coordinate 60,651 of CABHPP010143672.1, forward strand.
GAAGTCTTACCTGGTGTCAGGAGATGGCCAGTTCAGGTGCTGAATTCTCTATTGCTAGGAGTCTTAGTTAGGGTCACCCTCGTAGATTTCTGGTAGTTTCCATTGCTCTAGGTTTCTAGCTCATCCTAGAGATGTTCCCAGATTCCAGTTGTCTCTCCCTTCATCCTCCCCATACCAGATCCCTCCTGTTCCCCATCTCTACCACTCCCTTCCAGCCACCTTCATCCACTGGCAATGTCCATTCTATTTCCCTTCACAGTAAGAGTCAACTATCCCCTCTACTCCACCCCACCAGCCCTCTTTGTTACTTAGCTTCTCTGGGTCTGTGGATTGTAGCATGATTATTTACATCTAATACCCACTTATGAGTGAGTACATACCATATTTGTCCTTCTGGGTCTGGGTTACCTCACTCAGGATGGTCTTTTATAGTTCACCATTTGCCAGCAAATTTCAAGATGTCATTGTTTTTAACAGCTGAGTAGTACTCCATTGTGTGAATGTACCACATTTTCTTTATCCATTCTTTGATTGAGGGACATCTAGGTTGTTTACAGTTTCAGGCTATTATGAATAAAGCTACTATGAACATAGCTGAGCAAGTGTCCTTGTGGTATGGTAGAACATCCTTTGGTTATATGCCAAGAGTGGCATAGCTGGGTCTTGAGGTAGATTGAGTTCCAATTTCCTGAAAAACCACCATATTGATTTCCAAAGTGGGTGTACAAGTTTGCAGTCCTACCAGCAGTGGAGGAGTGTTCCCCTTGCTTCACATCCTTGCCAGCATGAGTTGTCATTTGTGTTTTTGACCTTAGCCATTCTGACAGGTGTATAATGGAACCTCAATGTAGTTTTGATTTGCATTTCCTTGTTGGCTAAGGTTGTTGAACATTTCTTTAAGTGACTTTCAGTCATTTTAGATTTCTCTGCTGTGAATTGTAGATGTAACCAACCATCTTATTAAATAAGAAACACAGAGCCAATGTAAAGATAAAAGCCCAAGAGGTCAGAGCTAAGAGCCTTACCCGCCTGCTGCAGCTAGCCTCTTCAGCCAAGAGACCTCTCCGAAAAGGGGCTACTTCCTGTGTGTTTGTCTTTATAAAGACTTCCTGTTCTGCCTTCCCATTGGTTGTAAACCCAACCACATGACCGTCTCGTCACTGCCTGTCTGTAGGTCACTCCAGGTCTTCTATGGTTGATATTGAGATTAAAGGCATGTGTCTCCAATGCTGGCTGTATCCTTGAACACACAGAGATCTACCTAGTTCTGCCTACCAAGTGCTGGGATTAAAGGGTGCACCACCACCGCCCTGGCTTTTGCTATGGCTTGCTAATAGCTCTGACCCCTAGGCAACTTTATTTATTAACATACAAATAAAACCACATTTCAGTACAAATAAAATACCACTATAGTGAATTCTCTCTTTAGATCAGTACCCTATTTTTAAATTGGATTATTTGCTTCTTTTATGTCTAGTTTCTTGAGTTCTTTATATATTTTGGAGATTAGCCCTTTGTCAGATGTGGGATTGGAGAAGATCTTTTCCCATCCTGTGGGCTGCCATTTTGTCCTTTGCGTTGCAGAAGCTTTTCAATTTCATGAGGTCCCATTTGTTAACTGTCGTTCTTAGTGCCAGTGCCTGTGCTATCAATGTTCTGTTCAGGAAGTGGCCTCCTTTGTCAATGCGTTCAAGACTATTCCACACTTTCTCTTCTATCAGGTTCAGTGTATCTGGTTTTATGTTGAGGTCTTTGATCCACTTGGACTTGAGTTTTGTGCAGGATGATAGATATTTGGATTCTTCTACATGGCAACATCTAGTTAGACCAGCATTGTTTGTTAAAGAGGCTTTCTTATTTCCATTGTATAATTTTATCTTTTTTTTTTTTATCAAAAATCAAGTGTCCATAGGTGTGTGGTTTTACTTCTGTGTCTTCGACTTGATTACACTGATCAACCTGTCTGTTTTAATGGAAATACCATGCAGTTTTTAGTACTATTGCACTGTAGTACAGATATAAATCAGGGATGGTGATAGCTCCAGAAATTCTTTTATTGTACAGTATTGTTTTAGTGATCCTGGATTTTTTTCCATATGAAGTTGAGTATTGTTCTTTGAATGTCTGTAAATAATTGTGATGGAATTTTGATGGGAATTGCATTGAACCTATAGATTGCCTTCTGGAAAGATTGCCATTTTTACTATGTTAATCCTACCTATCCATGAGTATGGGAGAACTTTCCATCTTCTGATATCTTCTCCGGTTTCTTTTTTCAAAAACTTGAAGTTCTTGTTAATTGTTTTTTAAGAACCTCATATGTTAATACTGTAATGACATAATTTTCTCCCCTTCTTTCTTATCCTTCTGACTTTCTGTGTGCCTCCCACGCCTTCTCAATTTTACTGTCTCATATTTTAATCATTGTTGTTTCATATATTATAAAGACAACCTGATGAGTCCATTTAGTGTTGCTCATATGTGTATGTATTTAGAGATGACCACTTGGGACCGGATGAACTATCAGAGATTTTATCCCTGGAGAAGAATGAATCTTCTTCTCCCAGCTGCCATTAGTCACCAATAGTTTTTCATTTAGCAGTGAGGTCTTGTGAGATTTTCTCCATCAACCATTGCAAACAGCTACAACTGGTCAGAATACAGAGAACAATGGAGCATGGCATGCCTATTCATGACTGATATATCTATAACATAAGCCCTACACCTAAGACTCCGTGAATATTGAGGAAGAAGGAGCAGAAAGATTTTGAGAGCAGAGGACCAGGACATCTGCTACAAGGTAGTATCTTCTACAAATGACAGTGAAAGCACACCCCTGACATCTCAGCATGTGCTCTTTGTAAACGTACTGAGACTACTTGGTGCTGCCTGTCTGTGAGTGGATGGACTTTGTCATCTTGGGTAACATGAGGTGAATTTCCCAAGTATAATCTATGGATTCTGATCCTACCTACACCTAAAACCTCAGAGGTCATTCTTTATACCAATACTCGGCTTACTTTTTCTTAATGGTGTTTATGACTGCCTGAAATCATATGCTATTTTAGTCATTGCTATCAGCAATGTGTAAACTCTTGGAGTTACGGCTTTCTCAGGAGCACAGAAAATAGTGCTTGGCTTACACTAGGTGCTCCATAAATACCTCAATAAACGAGGAGATTTCATGATGTGAAAAAAGACTTCAGTGGACAAATTCATTTGGAGAATATTGAATTAATCAACCATTAACAGTTTTATCTGCTGCAGGGCTCAAGGAACATTTTAATGTACAATATATTATGAGTGTCTGGATGAAGAGAAAATATTTTGTGTTCTGCCAACCACTTGATCTTTTAACTATCTTCTCTGGCAGTATTTGCACATTCTAATGGAGAGTAACGAGCACGTTCCAAGAGAGTTAAAGTAGGGGAAATATAGTGAGACATGGTTCACTGGCAGCAAGACACACTGGCATGCTCTAGGAGGTTCCTTGTTGGAGTCCCTAGAAGACCAGTTTAGGAGAACTGGCTTTGAACTGACAAGGTCATGGTAGAGGGGAAGCTGGGGGTGGGAGAGGAATGGTGAGAGCAGAGGACTTACAAAGATAGCCTTGCCTATCCTTCTCTTGAGAGAAGTAGAAAAATGCCACAGAATGGTGCAGATATAACTTAGAATAAAAAACTTCGGGTCATGTACCAAAAACATATATTTTTCCCCTTAAATAAATGCATGAATACTGGAAGATGTGCAGCCATGTGGAGGACATGATAATTTTGTACAAACTAAGGACCCTTATATAATAGCAATCAGAGCAAAACAAAACAACAGTCCCTAGCATTACCACAAACCCACAAATTGACTTTTAGCTTTACCTGTGGCCTTGTTTTTTTTTTTTTTTTTTGGTATTTTGTGCTTTTTAATTTTTAAAAACCTGAGGGTTTTTAAAATGTGTTCCCTTTGCACTGGATTTAGTATTATTTGTGTATTTGGGGAATAAAAACAAGCACTGGTTTTCTGCCTTACTTTTGTAACACATGCACTCAGAACTACACAGTTGCCAGTTTTACTTTCCATCTTATTGAGACAGGGTCTTGGCTGTGTGGCTCAGGCTGAGCTCTGGCTCCTGCAACCCTCCTGCTTCAGCTCCCCAGGTCCTGGGATTATCAGCACATGCAATCAAGCATGGCTTCATTTTTAAGTAATTCCTAATCTTCATTCCACATAATTTATTTATTTAAACAGTGTAGCCCAGGCTGGCCTGAGGCTTGTGTTCTTCCTGCCTCAGCCTCCTAAATGCTAGGATGATAGGTAAGCACTATCACAATTGGATTGGCTTTATGTATTTTAATGTTATTAGATTTATACAAATTTAGATTCCCCCTCCTAGTTTTGTGATGCAGGGCATCAAACCAAGGGTCTTATATATTTTGGGCAAGTGCTCTGCCACCAAGTCACACTCTTAATGCCCAAGTTTAGGATTTTTATCTTCTTTATGTAACACACCATTTTAAAAACTCCTTTCAAATAACTAGTAATATATTTTCCATTTTTGCTCTGCTACCCGTACAGCTATGTCAACTTTCTCTTGTTGATGTTAGTGTGATTGACATTTTCTGTCTTCTAATATTCAGACCTCCACATCCTTAGAGTCAAAATGTTTCTGTTCTAAGAAGAACATATCTGGTTGTGATTTTTATCAAATGTTGTCAATCTTTGACTTTCAATTGGAGTTAACTAGTTAACTAACTAGTTTCTTGCCACGTTATCTAATCACAATCTTGCTTTCCACCTGTTGTCTTCAGTTTCTTTTCTCCATTCATGTTTATATTCTTGCTCCCTCCTTTCTTCATGGCTGCCCTTCTATGCTTTTATCTGTTTGATTGCTGAGACAGTCTCACTATTTAGCCCTGGCTAGCTTTAAATTTGCTGTGTAGACCAGGCTGGCCTTGAACTCATGGAGCTCTGCCTACCTCTGCCTTCTGAGTGCTGGGATTAAAGGCATGCTCTGCCACACTGGCCAACTGCTGCTCTTTTGATTGTTACAATTGTTACATATTATGCATATGCTATGTAGGATTCTTATGGGATAGGAAGTTTATTTTCTATGTCATTTATCCAATGTGTTTTATAATGATTACCATAAATATTATATAATATGTATGAACAAAAAATTTGCTACCTTATAAACAATGTTAAGACAATTGAAGACCTTGATTATCTTTATCCTTCACTGTCTTTTGTGTAATTTTCATTATTTATTTTAATTGTACATACATTAAAGACTGCACAAGGTATTAGTGGCATTTTATGCCAATATTAATCAACACTGACATTTCCATCTCCATTCTTCCTCACATTTCTATGTTTTCATTGGGATTATTATTTCTGCCTGAGAGTTCTATTTTCTTCCTATAGTATGGATCTGTTAGGAACATATTTTCTGATTTTTTTTCCAAACTAGAGTGTATTTATTTTATAACTTCATAGTGTATTTTCACTGTGCATATGATTTCAGTTCGGCAGCCATTTCCTTCCAATACTTTGAAGACATCATGGCATTGTTTCCTGGCTCCCAGTGTTACTGTTGAGAACGTAACTATCTTGCTTACTGTTTCATCTTTAAAGAAACCTGTCATCTCTACTCCCCTGTCTGTTTTACGATTTCTTGTTTCAGCTTTTAGCATTTACTTGACTTTTCTCTTCCTCATATTTTGAAGTATTAAGCCTGGAACCTTGTGCACACTAGGCAAGTGCTTTACTCCTAGATTGGACTCTTAGACCCCCAGAACAAAAAACAAAACAGAACTGAAATGCCTATAATCCTGCCTCTCTTAGAAAGGGCTGCATAAACAAGACCTGAACAAGGACAATATCAATAGACACCTTAGCTCAGAGGGAGAACATCTCATAGGGCCCTACCCTTTAGACAAAGTATTACCAGGCAGCCAATGGCTCTGACACCCTGTACACACAAACGACAAAAATGGACACCGCAGGCTGTATTTATGTATTTGTTCATATGTGTGCACATAACAATAATAAAGTAAAAGAGGCTATCTATTTGAGGGGGTGCACAGGAAGGACTAGAGGGAGGGAAACAAGGAGGAAGTAATGTAATTATATCTTATTAAAACTGAAAAAAAAAGACCCTGAAATGCTCAGGGATGATTCTATTAACATTGCTTAATCCAGAAAATTCTCTGAGTCTGTAGATTGATGTCTTTCATTAATTTTGGAAAACTCTTTACAATTAAAACATTACTTTTAACATATTTACTGTATTTCTTCTATGCTTATAAGACTCTATGACACATTATTTGGATATTTTCAGTGTATTTTATGTTGTTATCCCTCTTTGGTTAAAAAATTCTCTATCATTTTGCATGTATATTTTCTTTCTCTTGATGTATTTTCAATTTCTTTGTCTCCCATTGAATATAGCTTTCTGCTGTCTTTACTTTCATCTATTGAATATTTTAATTATAGTGTATTAATTTGATTCTTTTTCTAGATTAAATATCTCTGATTAATTTTTCTGCTCTCATCTAGTTGTTTTGTAGATTAATCTCATTATTTTAAATGCAATGCTTTATTATTTCATTCTCTGTAGCTTCTGTGGTTTGGTTCTGTTATCTTTTTTTATTGCTATTATTATTACTGGAATGTATGGAAAGTACTAAATTAAATAATGGGTACTACATATAAGCAATTGTCATTGCCTGGATCATATCTTCATGGAAAGGATCATCTTTATCTATAAACAGTTTTAAACATAAAAATTTGTTACCTAATTAAAATAGGATACAAGGAAGCTGGGGCCCACTGGTTGAGAGTACTTACCAGTCCTGCAGGGGAGCTGGATATGATTCCCAGTACTCACATGGTGGTTTATGACCATCCATTCTGGGAACAGAACTTCTGGCTTCCATGGGCACCAAGCATCATGTGGTGCACAAACAGACATGCAGACAAAACACCCAAACACATTAAAATAAAAAAAAATAAATAAGAAGAAAAAGAGTATGTAGGGCTGGGAGTTGGCTCAGCAGGTAAAGGCACTTGCTGCTAAGCCTGATGACTTGAATTTGATCCTGGGATCTACACAATGAAAGGATAGGATGGACTCCAGTGGGCTGCCCTCCGACTTCCACATGCACATTGTGACACTTGAGCATGCACATGTACACACTCACACACACACACACACACACACACACACACACACACACACTAAAATAAAAAACTAAATGAATGTAAATAAAATAGGATGTGCAGGGCTTTGAAGCTGGATGGTGTTGGGGTAAGTGTTGTTTGTCCCTCATTTGCTACCAGCACCATGTGCCCTGTGGTATGTTCATCTTCATGTTCCTCTGGCTGCTTGCTCAAAGCCTCCCTGCTTGGTTAGACCTGAGCTTTGGTGCTTGTTATCCCCATGTGCACAAACCGCCCCAGCATCTGTCATCCTGGCCAGTGGCTTCCTCATCGGTGCCTCGGGGAATCCACTGATCCAGGGAGTCACATCTTTGGGTTGTTCATTTCACTGAAATTTTGACTTCTCAGACTCTAGTTTGCTGTGGGATGTTCTCTATGCTGTGAATGTATTGCTCTCATTGGTTGATAAATAAAACGCTGATTGACCAGTAGCCAGGCAGGAAGTATAGGTGGGACAAGCAGAGAGGAGAATTCTGGGAAGTGGAAGGAGGAGGAGAGGAGATGCTGCCAGCCGCCACCATGACAAGCAACAAGTACCGGTAAGCCACAAGCCATGTGCCAAGGTATAGATTTATAGAAATGGGTAATTTAAGATATAAGTACTAGATAGCAAGAAGTCTGAGCCACATGGCCATATAGTTTGTAAGCAATATAAGTCTCTGTGTGTTTACTCAGTTGGGTCTGAGCGGCTGTGGGACTGGCAGGTGAGAGAGATTTGTCCTGACTGTGGGCCAGGCAGGACTTCAGCTATACTAGTTACTTCCCACACCTCAAACTTCAGGTTTTTTTTTTTATGATTTTTTAAAAATCATTCTAAGTTCTTCGCCTTTGAGCAGGGGTGTTTTGCTATTTCCTCCCAGTTTCCTGCACTGGTCCAAGCTCTGACTGGACACAAGGACATGCACAACAAAAGATTGTGTCTCTGTAGCTCTTTGTCTCTAGTACCTGCTCCCTCATGTCCTGGTTGCTTGGCATCTCTTTTATGTCACCAGATATTATCTGGGTTTCTTAGTTTCTTATAACTGAAGGGTGGATCTAATATAGCTTCTTCATTACACCTATAAATATATGCTTTTTTAATTCTTGCCATTGTTTATTGAGTACTATGTATATGAACGTGTAAAATGCACTTAATATATTCACTAATTTATTAAGTAAATATTTATTAATCACTTGCTGTCAGGTACTTTTTAAGCATAGAAATTATATCCATAAACAACACTCATATCTGTTCCCATATATCTTAAGAGTTTAGTAAGATTAAAAACCAATGGTAGAGAAGGACACAGTGCCACATCACTGCAACCCTAGAGCTTTGGAGATGGAGGAAGTAGGCTAAGGTGTTCAAGGTCACCATTGGCTGTTCTGGTTAATTTTGTTGTTGACACAACATATCTGCAAGAAGGAACTTCAACTGAAAAACTGTGTCAATTGAATAGGCCTGTGGTCTTGTGCATTTTCTTCACCATTAATTGATGCAGAAGGGCACAGCCCAGTGCCATCCTTGGGCAGGTAGGCCTGGACTGCATAAGAAAGGGATTCTAATGTGAGCTTGGGCATAAGTCAGGGAGCAGCATTCTTCCACAGCCTCTGCTTCCGTTCTTGCTTCCAGATTCCTTCATTGGCTTCCTTGGATGATTGATGGGCTGTCACTTGGAAGCATCAGATGAAATAAGCCCTTCCTTCCTCACATGGCTCTTGGTCAGTGTTTCATCACAACAATAGAGCAGCTACATAGCAAGTTTGAGACAGAGCCCAGGCTTCAACACTGTCAAAGCAATAACATTTTATTAATCTATATTTAAAGGTGAAACAATTGAAAACACTGATATTTCTTAGCTTCTTTAGGGTCACAGATTTCTCAAGGTGCCTGGGGTCCAACAAGTGGTTAGGGATCTTGTCAGAGCTTGTATCTCTCTCTGCAGCCTACAGAGTGCTTCTTGAAGAGTACTAAATGGTTGTTTGAACTCTCCCCCAAACTGAGAACTTGGCTATTCACACATTTTGAAAATATTGGGAGAATTGCCTATATAAACTCTGGGTGCTATTTATAAAATGGGAGCTCTCTTTTATAAATAATTTTGTAGAAAAGTGTCTGCTCTGTGCTTGAAACTTAAAATGGATCTACACTGTTTTCGGAACCCAAAAGTGAGGTGAGGGAAAGTGCCCATGAGGAGCAGCATCATTTTTTACCTAGGAGGACCTCCATCGCTTTATAGGTGCCGGAGCCACCTCGTGTTTCCTAGATCCCATTTCTTCTGATGAAAGTATGGATTTTTTGACTCTTAGTGTATCCCTCAGGACATGATCTCAGCTTTCGCCTTTCAGCTCTGCACACACAAGCACAGGCAAGAAGCCAGACTGTATGCACCCTTCCTCCATTATGACTGTATTGCATCAGTATTTCAGCTGCTCACTTAGTCCCTAAGTCACATTCTTTGCAGTTGAGTTCTCCTCGGCTCTCTAGACACACACAGTAAATTGTTTTTTAATCTGGCATTTATTCTCACTTGACTCATTTTTAAAGTCTTCTTCATTTTTTTTTCTTCTGTTCATTTATAACTCTATTAGCTTGGAGATACCATTCATTTTATAAGCAGGCTTTAAACACATTTCATCTATCAGGATTAATTTTGCTGTATGCACCACCAAATAAATACATTAAAAACAATTGTAACACTTCATTAATCAAAATGTCAACTTCCACAGGAGTGAAATGTTCCCTACCTTAAAAATTCACTTTCTTTGCTTGTGAGTGCTTGTCTATTTAGCTAAAATATAGAAAGTGAAGCAAAATTCTGTCATTCTATTAGAATTTGTGTGCAAGATTTGAAAAAGTAATCTATTATAATTAAGGCTAATTAATTATTATATGGTCAAATGAGCAACAAATGCACATGCGGAATCTAAAATGTTAATTATTTGAAAATTGGTTAATCAATTGTGCATTCAAATGTGCATTTATTTTAGTGTGCAGACACTTTGCACTTTTACAAGGGATTAGTCTGAAAAAAACATTAAAGTCAAACAATTTCAAGCTATCTCTGCTCTCTGAGGAAAGAAAATAAATTAAGATCAAATGAATCTGAGCTTTAAGAACCACACCAGTTTTTGTAATAAATAATCTTGAAAAGAAAAAAGAATTAATGTGTATACTTATTTAACATAACAAAATGAAATCGGTCTAGATCACCTACTTTATGGGAAGTATTTGGCTTGAGTATAATTAAAAAGAAATTTCCCCATATTTAATAATCTGCCACCTGCATAAAACCCCCACAGGCCAATATCCAAACGGAATTACTATTTTCTTAAAAATAAAACTAGAATCATGTAAAGATGAGCTAATCCCTAGCCAGTGCTGTGGTTTCTAGCAAATTCTTTTCATCCTCTAATTTTACAAATAACCTATGTCTAAAAAAAAAAAGTAGTGGGGCTCACTCAGAGATAGTCAGTGTCAGCAACAATGAAAACCCTAAAGAAGAAGTAGGAAGAATTCACCAAGGGGGCAGAAGAAGGCTGGGAGTACAAGACAAACACTGGAGCATTGCAGAATGCTTAAGGCAGGGCGTGCTCACCTGCAGCAGATCAGCACCACAGCAAGGGATAAAGAGGGGAACTTTGATGTGAGTGTAATCAGCAGAATCTAAAAACACAGGAGATGAGGCAGAACGGGCAGATGAGGCAGGCAAAAGGACACAAGAGTTGTGAAAAAGAAAGATTTTTTTTTATAGTTTTAACTCTATCATAGTTTTTTCTCTTTTTGTGGTGGTTAAGTTCATAAAAAAATGTAGTTGATAAGAAAGGTTTAAAACCCTAAGGAAAGTTTCATAATTTCAGAAAGGCCAATCTAACTGTATAGAAGTTCACAGAGATGCCTAGAGTTTAGGACAGGGTAAATTTTGAGTGGCTTCCTTAATCTCTCTGTGTGATGTTTTTAGTTGCGAGTTCATTGCAATAAAGTTCTTTTAAGGCTGGAGAGAGAGCTCAACAGATAAAAGCAATGTGTTGCTCTTGCAGAGGACCTGGGTTTGGTTCCTAGGAACCTAGCTTACAGCCATATGTGATTCCAGTTCCAGGGGATCTGAAGCTCTTTGATGACCTATGCAGGCACTAGCACACATGTGGTACACATACATACATGCAGGCAAAACTCTAGCACACATAAAATAAACATTTATGTTACATCCTAACAAAAAGGAGAGAAGTTGGTTGACTCAGTCTTTTGTCCTTTGGGTTTCTCTTCTTTGGTTTTTGCTTATAAATTGTTTTAATTTCCCAGGAACAATTGTAATTAACTTGTAATCATTTTACCAAGTGAGAATAAGCACCCACTTTCTTTGAGCAGATCAGCTGGAAGAACCTGGGTCCTTTTTTTATCATTCTCTAGAGCAGCTTCCCTGGCCTAGGTTGTGTAACTCCACATCTTATTTTGTGAGAAAAATGTGACTATCCGTAGCAAGCTCTTTTATCTTTGTTGCTATTGTCTTTTACGATTGAGTACTTTCCAACAGACATCAGTTCTGAGCCATGGTCATGGGACACACACAAGTTGAACAGAAGGCCAATGGAAGTTCCTAGAGAAAAGCTAGACTAGATGTCTAGGCCAACTGTCTCCACTGAGACTAGAAACACTCTTCAATTGCGTTTGTTCTTTGGCAAGAAGTGATGATTATGTAGACCAGAGCCTGAGACATGTAGGTAACCTTAGAAGTTAGTACAGAACACTCAAAACATGTATTTTTTTCTCAAGGGCACTAAACACATAATGAATGTCTTAGTTAGGCTTTCTGTTGCTGTGAAGAGACACTGCAACCAACTCTTATATAGGAAAACATTTAATTGGGATTGGCTTATAGTTCAGAGGTTTAGTCCATTATCATCAGGGTGGAAAGCATTGTGGCATATAGGCAGACATGGTGCTGAAGAGGTAGCTGAGAATTCTACATCTGGATCTGCAAGCAGCAGGAAGAGAGAGTGACACTGGGCTTACCTTGAGCTCCTGAAACCTCAAAGCCCTTCTCCTGGGACACACCTCCTCCAACAAAGCCACGCCTCCAAAAATGCCACTCTCTGAGTCTATGGGGGCCATTTTCATTCAAATCATCACAATGAGAGAACATAAGCACTGATGTGTGTGTGTGTGTGTGTGTGTGTGTGTGTGTGTCTGTGTGTCTGTCTGTCTGTCTGTCTGTCTGTGATTAAGAAATTCTAGGCAGAGCAAAGAGCATCCTGGAAGCCAACTAAAGTGAAAATGTAATGAGATGCTGGCAAAGCTGAGCTCATAGAAGTCTGCTTACTTTTCTTGTCCACTAGGAGGAAATCGGCTTCCTCTTCCTCTTTGAGATGATACATAAAGAATGGCCAGTCTCATAACATTCAAGCGAAGAAAAACAAAACCAAAAACAAAAACAAAATGCCTTTGATATTAGAGCTGCAATTCAGCTTTGTGACACAAATCCATGCAACCTTATGGCCAAAAGTGAAAGTTGAAAATTCAGTTTTAAGTATATTTAGGTATTAGGATAGAAAAAGTAATTATTTCTGGACTAACACAGCTTGAAAACAGGCATCAGTGTATTTTTTTGTAGTGTCCCAGGCTATAAGAGAAGTTTACAGTTAAAATAATCAACAATCACAAGGACCTAAGATGTCCTGTGTAAGAAAGGAAGAAGATCCCAAACTTTACATTTTCAATTATAGGACAAAATGTATTTGTATATTTTGATACACGATAAATAGAATCTGAGAAATTTATAAAAATAAAAACAGCATTTGTAGAAACAAAGTCTTTAATTATTGAATAAAACTCAATGGAATGATCAAATGGCAGAATATGTACAACTAGTAAATTAATAAATCAGAAAAAAAAACCACAGAAGAGATTAGCTAGAAAACAGTCCAAAGAGGAGAAGCAGAGGTAGAAAATAGCAAAGATTGGTGAAACTATTGAGAGACTAAACAGATCAAATGTGTGTGCTCTCCTCCATATGGAGTTGAAATTTTAATATGAGAAAAATGAGGCAAAGGGAATATTTGACGATACTACGGCCACGAACTTTCCAGAAATTACTAAAGATACCAAATTGACCATTTCAACCAGTTGCAAAAAGGTCAATTTTAAAGTTTTACAGCCATGTTCATAATAAAAACCAAAGAATGTTAGAGGCAGCCAGAGAATTGTATTCTTGTTGAAAACCATGCTTTTATCCAGTTATTACAATGAGACACACAACTGTGTTTGGATTTGCCTATCACAAGGAGGTTTCTATGATCAGACTTGGATGGTTAAATCAACTCTTATAGTCTCATAAACTCAGTCACATATCTGGAATTAGGCAAGAGCATAGGGCAAAAGCCAGCTAGCTACATAAGCAAGTAGCGCCTGTTATCACAGCAAACTGCCACCAGCTCAAACGTTTAGTTGTGAGATATTCCTTCTGATAAGAAGACTGAGGAAAGCAAAGTCCAAGTTTAATGAGTGGATGGTGTTGTTATGCTAATACCTCTCCCAAATGACAGCAACTTCAGTATGCCTCTATTTCTTGGCCTTGAAAGACAGTGGAGAGAGACAACAGGCCATATTAGGCAAAGCTTTGGCTGACACATCTGATTTTCTTCTTTGATTAGAAGAGTCTCTATACCCATGGGTTGTGGTGAATGGTTGATCTGGATAATCAGTGACTTGTGGGGACAGAAGTTTCATGACCAGGAACAGAAAGGTATAGAAAAAAGGCTCATGAGTAAATGGATGGTAACTGATACCAAGTTTAAATGTCTTTATGTTACTTATTAAGACCCAGTAGAGAGCAATCGCTACAGGAAAGACACTAAGAATTAAAGCAGAACAGAGACATTGTCTGATGATACTGAATAAAGAAAAATATCTGTTGTTATTAGCATATTGTCATAGTTTGTACTGTAGTTGCACCAATAGGCCCCTGAGCAAAATGGCATGGAGACAAGGATGTAGGTTCTACTTGGGGTCTTCAGCATGGACTCCCACTTAATAAAACCAACCTCACTATTACTGTCGATATGAAACTATTTCTTCTTTTCTATAAACTAATATCTTATTTTAATTAAAATATTTACATACAATTTATTTTGCTCATAATCATCTCCTCTCTCAACTCCTCTCAGATCCTGCCCACTCCCTACCCACCCAGCTTCTTGTTCTCCCTCTATCTCTCAAAAAGGAACTCACAAAATAAAAGACAGATGTCAAACAGACAAAAACCCAATAAGACACACAAAAAAATACCAAAATAAAACATGGGGTTCATTTTGTGTTGGCCAACTACTCTGAGGCCTAGGTCCTGTCTTAAGAGTTTGGTTGATATACCTAGGGGCACCCCATTTTTCCTTTTCCAGTAGGTATAAATTGCAAGTGGCTTCTTGGTTAGGAATAGGACTTAGTGTCCTCTCCCTCTTCTCCCATGCTGGGATTTTGTCTGGTGTGAACCTGTGCAGGTCTTGTGCATGCTGTCACAGTCTCTGTGAGTTCAAATGTGTGATACCATTTCAGACCCTAACTAGTCAGTGCTGGCTTGCAAGGGTCATGTGTATATCTAGTAGCACACTAAGACAAAGTGTAGGCCTTTTCCCTGGATGGCTGTGCCAATTTTCAGTGGCAAATGTGTTGGGTGGGGCTTTCTATTTCACTCCTACCAGACAGAGAGTGCACCTTTTGAGCATCTCCATCTTTCATGTGCCATGGGTGAAGGTGGCAGGCACGTGGGAAGAGAAATTGACTTTCTAGCCCCCCCCCCCACCCACCCCGCGCCAAGTGGCTTATTGCCCACTGACAGTTTTAAAGCAGGACCAACCCTTAGAAACTAAAGGTAGAAGACTTCAGCATACCACTAATGGTTGGTGGTAAGTTTAGGTTACTTAAGTGAAGTTCTCTCAGTGTGTGTGTGTGTGTGTGTGTGTGTGTGTGTGTGTGTGTGTGTGAAACAGTCCTCCAAATGGTTATCTGTTATTATTATAACTAAAAAGGAAAAGACACAAAAGGAAAAAGGATGTTGACAGTTTTGCAGGAAGAGGAAGGCTTAGTAGATTATGTATGTAAATTAAACAGGCCTTTGACCCATACATAGGTGCAATAAAATCAAATTAGGGGCTAGTGAAGCTCTCAGACCTCATCAGAGAAGTTTCTTTGTGCAATGGATGATGATTAATGCAGAAACTCACAACTCATCCGAGTGCAGAGAACCAGTTTCACTGGAGTGCTCAGCCTCAAATGGGACATCTATATCACACCCCTTGCTCAAGGCTCAGGATTGTCACAGATGAGGGGATGGAAAGACTGTAAGAGCCAAAGGTCAGGAAGGACAAAAGCAAAACAGTATCTTCTGGATATAACAGGACTGCTGTACTCATGAGCTCACAACAGCTGTGGTTGCCTGTAGAAGATCTGAACAAGAAAAAGACAGCCACCATTCTAGCTCAGAAGAGGGTGCTCATGAGCCTGACCCAGAACTGGGGAGCTACTGACAGCTGGTTGTTTCTGGGGAAGAGTCAGTTTTCTTTAAGAGTGTGGGCCCTGATATGCTCCAGTGGTTGTCCCAATACCCATGAGTACATGGAAGCACAAATTAGACTTGGTAGTTGAGAAGGAGAGAAAGAGAGAGAGAGAGAGAGAGAGAGAGAGAGAGAGAGAGAGAGAGAGATACGCTGGAGAGGGTGGATGGGTGATGCTAAGTGGAGGGTTGAGGGCTCAATAAGATCAAAACACATTGTATAAAATTTTCAAAGAGTTAATAAATGTTATATTGAAAATAATGAGATCTGACAACTGTGGATAGGTTTCAACAGTTAAAATGCTTTAATTAGAAGAGTATGCTGCACAAAATCTAAATGGTCTACCTCCGTCAGTAAAGCATGAGACTCTTAATCTCAAGGTCATGGGTTCATGCCCCACATGGGGTGCCAGATGTTGCTCAAATTTTAAATGGTCTTATAATAAAAAACCCTGGAGCCAGATATTGGGGTAAATGTTGAAAGACCAGAGAGACAAAGGAATAAGCCACAGCTAGTTCTCACCTTGCTAACTCCATGAATCCTCTGACTGAATGTCTCTGAGTCCTTAGCTGAAAGGGGTCCAGCTGAAAAGTGCTTCTCAGCTGAAAAAGGGCTTTAGTTCCTGTCTTCTCATGACTTATATACCTTTTCTCTGCCCAGCTATATCACTTGCTTCTTAGTGCTGGGATTAAAGGCATGTGTGCTTGCCAAATACTGGTAGCAAAGGCATGAGATCTCAAGTACTGGAATTAAAGGTGTGTGCCACCACTGCTTGGCTCTATTTCTCTCCTAGACTGAATCATCCTTATGTAATCCAGGGTGGCTTTGAACTCACAGAGATCCAGATGGATCTCTACCTCCTGAGTGCTAGAATTAAAGGTGTGTGCCATCATTGCCTGGCCTTTATATTTAATCTAGTGGCTTGTTCCGTCCTCTGATCTTCAGGCAAATTTTACTAGGGTACAACAAAATATCACCACAAGAGGGAAATAAATTATAGAAATTACTTTTCTTTAAAAAAATGCACAATAAGTCTAGTCCAAGAAAAGCAATAATTAGATATTGTGAAGTGTTGATTATAATGGAGACAATAATATTTCATATTTTTGTATAGTGCTAGTGGTCAGATCTAAGGTGCAATATATTTTTGGTGGTTTAGTGGTTGTTTTAGAATGCTTTTCTTGATTATAGGTCACACTTCTGCCTTTCCCAAACATCTCAGAGTTTTTAGGTATGCCAGACATCTTGAATAAAATATTAAAGCACATTAATTAGGTAATGTCTATCTTTGTGAAGGACAGGGTCATTATTTTAGTAGACACTAAGAGTGTGTAATCTCTCTGATCTAATCAGTATTTGAATTGTGTTAATAGTCCTTATCTATTACATTAAATTTATATATGATTTCTTACTAATTCAGAAACTTTTTGATAGCAAAGGTTACTAAGGATTGGAGAGATGGCTCAGTGGTTAAGAGTACCTACTGCTCTTGCAGAAGACCCATGGTTGATTCCCAGCATGCACAGGGTGGCTCACAACCATCTGTAACTCCAGTTCTAGGGGACCTGACATTGTTCTTCCTTCCTTTGCCAGTGCCAGGCATGAATGTGGTGCACAGGCATACATGCAGGCAAAACACCAATACACATAAAAATTTAAAAATAAATACAATTATAGAAAAAGAGAGCTGGTTAAATAAATGTGTTTAATGGCATTTCATTTTTATGTTATGTATCTGTAACAGTCAAAGAAAACTCATCCTAGTATTCTTAAATTTACACTCAAACTTACTAAGTATGCCATTGTCTTAGTTGGGTTTTTATGACCAAAAAGCAACTTAGGGAGGAAAGGGTTTATTTGGCTTATAGTTCCACATTGCTGTTCATCACTGTAGGAAGTTAGGACAGGAACTCAGACTTGTTTTACTGACTTGTTCCCCACACTTGCTCAGCCTGCTTTCTTATAGAACTCAGGACCACCAGCCCAGGTATGGCACTGTCCACCATGGGCTGGGCCCTTCCTCATTGATCACTAGTCGAGAAAATGCCTTACAGCTGGATCTCATGGAGACATTTCCTCAATGGAGATTCCTTCCTCTCTGATGACTCGAGAAGCTTATGTCAAGTTGATACACAAAACCAGCCAGTACAGCTGTCATGCAGTTTATTATCATAGTTTATGGTGACAGTATGATTCTATTTTGGTAAATCTCATTGGAAATTTTGCTTTTTCTTTTTTAAAAAAACCATTTTCTGTTATCTAATTATCTGCAATTAAGAGTTCAGATTCATAAGCTAGGTTCAGCTACCTGGATGCTCTTCTACCCAGAAATGTTAATACTGAGGTAGTGTAGAAAAGAACCAAAGGTTCAGGGTTGGAGAGATGGCTCAGTGGTTAAGAGAACTTGCTACTCTTTACGAGGACTTGAGTTCAGTTCCCAGTTCTCATGTCAGGTGGCTCACAATAGTCTGTAACTCTAGTTTCAGGGTATCTGATACCTCTGGCCTCTGAGGACAGCTGCATTCATGTGCACATATTCACACACATACACACACATAATTAAAATAATAAACATAAATCTCTTTTAAAAAAGAACTAAAAGCGAAGAATGACAGAGTGGTGGGAAGAGCAAGGCCACTGGGAGAGAAGCACAAGGTGGTTAGACTGTCGTGGGGCATGGCATCCATTGGGTTCTAACGACCCCCAATCCTATATCTTCTGCCAGCCTTTCTTTATGTGTAGTCTTCTAGCTTTGTGTATGTAACTAGGAAGAATAGAAAATAACATGTCTAACAGTGGTTTTGTTTTCAAGAACTCAAAGGTTAGTTTTCTAGCTGGCGAGAATGGGTTATTTATGTTGGTTTGGAGCAAGCAGGGCTGTGTTTCTTACAGCTCATCTGTTCTGATTTTCTTCATGGAACTTTTTAGCCTAATATAATAATTGTAAAGCAAAAGATATAGCATGTTTTGAAGCAGATATTCATCTTTTTGAATGAGAGCTAATCTATTGTCATTGCATCTGAACTGAGGGGGCTAGTTTGGGTTCTTTGAAATCTACAACGGAAACACAGACCTCTCCTTCCTTCCTTCCTTCCTTCCTTCCTTGCTTCCTTCCTTCTTTCCTTCCTCCCTCCCTCCCTCCTTTCTCCTCCCTCCCTCCCTCCCTCCTTTCTCCTCCCTCCCTCCCTCCTTCCTGTTTATGTGCTTTGGTGTTTTGCCTGCATGTGTGAAGGTGTTGGAACTCAGTTACAGAGAGTGGAGTCACACAGAGCTGGAGTTACAGATGGTTGTGAGCTGCCATGTGGGTGCTGGGAATTGAATCTGGGTCCTCTAGAAGAGCAGCCAGTGCTCTTGACCACTGAGCTATCTCATCTCTCCAGCTTCGGAAACCCAAATTTTCTGGATAGTCTGCATGGGTGTACATGAATCAAGGATATATGACTATTTTCTGTTCTTTCTTTTTCTCTTTTATGTATTTATTTTGGAGAGAAGGTCTCACTACATAGGTTTGGCTGGCTTGGAACTCACTGTGTAGACCAGGCTGGCCTCAAAGTCACAGAGATTTTCTTGCCTCTGTCTCCTGAGCAATGGGATTAAAGGTGTGAGCCACATCACACTTGACTCGATGCAATTTTCTTACATGGAAAAATAGCTAATTAAGTTACTATTATCCTTCAATCATTAACAGAGAATAACCAATAATTGATTTGGGAAGGGAGGGAGACCTTTCTTAAGCTGGAACTTTTTTTTTTTAATTGGATCTGTCTTCTGATGATTAACACAGAAATTCCTCTAGCAATTACAAACTCTCTTATAAATGGCTCTCATAATTTACGGCTTGCCAGGAGCAGCTTCAAAGTCAAACATGTGTGTAATTCACTGTCTTGGCTCATTTCCATCACATTTTCACCCCCATATGCAAAGTTCCTCACTAAGAGAGTGTGTTCCTCTGAGCTGTGCAAACTCATGATGGAGGGCGCACCATGGCTGGCTTCCACAGATACATTTGGATGGAAAAATGGGAATATTTCCAGATAAAGTAATTCCATTGATCAGTTTCACCCTTCATACGTAATCATTGACTCCAGTCCCCCCCCCCCCTTTACACCAGTTTTTTCTCTTTCCACCTTTTATTTTAACGCTCTCTGAGCTGTAGGGGAACAATTTAGGCAATGAATTTGAACTTCTCAGGATGATTAAAAAGAGGCACTGGATATTCATCTCCTCTCTCATAAAGAAGAAGCAGGCGTATAGCTGCCTTTGGCGATGAGTGGTTGTGGCAAACACTGAGGCAGCAGGCCGGAGATCGGAGCCTTCTAGGACTTAGGAATACAAGCCAATGGGAGACTTAGGAAGAAAAATGAACCACCCCAGCACATCCCCGCCCCCGATACATCCCGGGAAGGGGGTCTCTCTTTTGTTGGAGGACGGCCCCTGAGACATCCCGGGAAGGGGGCTCTCTTTTGTTGGAGGACGGGTGAGAGTTCTTGCAAACTTTATCAGCAAGGATTTGGGCAATCCTGACTTCTGGAAACTCATTCCTCACAGAGTGGTGACCCTCTTAGAGGAATAACCTGGCATCTGCGTGGTGGCCTGCCTATGGAAAAGGAACTCCTGTTATTTTCCAGACATGAGCTCCTGTCTGACTTTGGGCTGTCCCATGTGTCAGAAACCCACATGTTCCCAGCTTCCAGACTTTATAGACAGTCCACTGCAGGGGATCTGCTATGAAGCTACCCTGTCTCAGCAGAGTGACTCTGACTGAAACCTGCTGAGGTGCCCTGCACTACAGGGCAGAGATGTGGTGACAAGGAAGGAGGCAGAGGAGGATCATATGAGGGAATCAGGAGACGAGGAAAATGGCCAGCCACCTGTGGCTTTCTGTCAGTGCCAGAACTGAACGAAGATACCCACATGGCTTCCACTTTCTCTTCCCCATCTCCTGCCCCAGACATCTATTGCTGAGGTGAGGAGGGGGTGCTGAGGTTCTGCTCTTGTGATGGACAAGGGGTCAGTTGAAGGGACCTTGAGCAATATTGGGGCTCTGGCTGTCTCCTAACTCAGGCTATTCACGGCCAAATCAAGCCCCTAGAGGAAATGAACCAGCTCTAGCCATAGTCTGTTCCTGCGTGAGGACTAGATTATATAAGGCCTGGGTCTGACACAGCCCTGGGAGGCTCACACTCAGGCAGGGAGGGACACCACAGTTATGACAGTCTGTGTGGTTCCTGTTGCTGGCCACTCCCTTTTGTTCTCTGACCACGAAAGTGTGAGTACCACAGAGTGGGTACTACACTTCTTGCAACCCTGTTTCCCCATCCTGAGTCTGGGTCTATACCAACCCCTGGCCGGTAAACAAGAGTTTCAGACACTTCATCCTTGTCTGTGTTAGCAGTGCCAGAGGCCTTTGATTTCACGCAACTAGCAAACCTAGCCGGAGGAAGCCTGAGCC
>CABHPP010143673.1:0-11119 GCA_902168425.1 Peromyscus attwateri
AAAAATGAACTCATGTTTCATTTCAGACCACTGCAAAGGAAGCAGCTAAATAGGTAGAGCCCAGTGTATTTATTGTGAAGAAATGCTAAGTTGATGTATACTGATCCAGAAGGCAAAGCATTTTCTTATTTGAAAAGTCCTTACAAAGACTGCTGCAATGGGAACCTAATTAAGTGTTATATAATTTAAACTTATTTGAAGTATTTCTTAAATTTAAAAAATATGTAAATATCATTGTAATGCCATGATCCTAGTGATGGGGATCTATATGCTACCTTAGAAAGTTCCTAATTCTTGCTTGCTAACTTTGCATCCTTTTTTGCATCTCCTATGCACAGGATCATCTCATGTTCCCCCCAAATATGGATAAATACAATTCTTCCTTTTTTGTTGTTGTTGAAACAGGGTCTCATTGTGTAGTGTTGATTGATCTCAACTCCCTAGCTAGACTAGACTAAAATCTTTCCTTCTTCTTTGTATTCCCTTTTTTCCATTCACCAATATTTTAATGACTATTTTGAAGAATTGTGGGAAAATGCATATCGGTTTCCATTCTTTGTTCTTTCAAGGCAGGGTTTCCATATGCAACCCTGTCTGTCTTGGATTTGCTACATTGGCCAGGTTCTCTACAGGAAGACAGAGATTTTCTGCCTGTTCTTTCAATGTGCTTGGATTAAAGACATGCACTACCACACATACCTGTCCTCATTTCTGATTTTAGTGAATATTTTTTTTCTCTAGTGTAGTACAAAGCTGTCCATAAGTTTACCATAGCAAAACTTAAAATGTGAAGATATGTTCATTCTATTCTTTCAGGCTTTGTTTTTTTTTTTAACTCTGAATGGATGCATGATTTTGTTAAGTATCTTTTCTGAATATTTTTAATAAAAATGTAGTTGCATTCTTATAATTTATTATGTAATGTGTCACACTTAACTGATCTCCCTATGTTGAACCATGCTTGTATCTCTTGAATGAAGTTAACTTGGACACAGAGATGGATCTTTCTGTTGTGTTGTTGAGTTTTCTCAGAAGGTGTTTTTCTAGTGCTCTAAAGTGGTAAGGACAAACATGTGATTTCATTTCTGTTCTCTGAACTGATATTTAGCTCAGTAGCTACACCTTTAGCTCATATGTTCTTTTCCATGAGAATGATTATCCTCATCATCATGAGAAAGAATATTAACTGCCTATTGCATACTATCTGAGCATCCTAAGATAGCACTTCAAATCAAGTTAGAAGACTTTTCTGAAGTTAACTCCTTTAAAAATCAATCCACTTTTTAGTTGGTCAATTTGAATTGGATACCTTAAAACCAACTACATCAAAATTCATACCTATATTTATGCCCGGGACATATAAGGGAATATTTCATACACACATTTCCTCAAAGCCAAAATTGTATTACTACTAACACCTCCCATACACAGAAGCAAACTGTATGTACACTTGTTGGTTTGAATGAAATATACAAGAGTAGTGGGGACAACGTTAGATTCCTCTAGTGAGCAATTTTTTCACTGGGTAAATTTCAAGATTGGAAAGATGGCTCAGCTGTTCATGAAGGGGATCCAGGTTTGATTTTCAGGTTCAACTGATTGGCATGAAGTTGTCTCCAATTCCCAGGATCCTATGTCACTCTTCTGGTATCATTACACATCAGTAATGCCAGTGTTGCACAGAAATATATGCAGACAAAATACCCATACCCACATAAAGAAAAAGAAGAAAGAAAGAAAGAAAAAGACAAAGTTTTAGTTCCTACAATACCTAATATGAGGCATGAAAATGTTTTTTTTATTTTATAATTTAATTTAATTTTACATATCAGCCACAGATTCCCTTTTCCTCTCCCCTCCCCCACCACCCACCCACCTTCCCCCAAGCCCACCCCCATTCCCATCTCCTCCAGGGCAAAGACTCCCCTGGGGATTGAGTTCAACCTGATAGATTCAGTCCAGGCAGGTCCAGTCCCCTCCTCCCAGGCTGAGCCAAGTGTCCCTGCATAAACCCTAGGTTCCAAAAAGCCAGCATATGCACTGAGGACATTTCCCGGTCCCACTGCCTGGATGCCTCCCAAATAGATCAAGCTAATCAACTGTCTCACTTATCCAGAGGGACTGATCCAGTTAGGGGCTCCTCAGCTATTGGTTCACAGTTCATGTGTTTCTATTCGTTTGACTATTTGTCCCTGTGCTTTTTCCAATCTTGGTCTCAACAATTCTCTCTCATACAAACCCTCCTTTTTCTCACCAATTGGACTCCTGGAGCTCCACCTGGGGCCTGACGGTGGATCTCTGCATCCAGTTCCCTCAGCCATTGGATGAGGTTTCTAGCATGACAATTAGGGTGTTTGGCCATCCTATCACCAGAGTAGGTCAGTTTGTGCTTTCTCTCGACCATTGCCAGTAGCCTATTGTGGGGGTATCTTTGTGGATTTCTGTGGACCTCTCTAGCACTTTGCTTCTTCCTATTCTCATGTGGTCTTCATTTATGATGGTCTCTTATTCCTTGTTCTCCCTTTCTGTTCTTGATCCAGCTGGGATCTCCCGCTCTCCTAAGCTCTCTTTCCCTCAATCCTTGCCCTTAATTACCCCCAATCACGTCCAGGTTGTTCATGTAGATCTCATCCATTTCTCTGTCATTGGGTGATCCCTGTGTCTTTCTTTGGGTCCTGTTTTCTAGGTAGCCTCCCTGGAGTAGTGAGTAGCATTCTAGTCATCCTGAGTGAGGTAACAAAGACTCAGAAAGACAAACATGGTATGTACTCACTCATAGGAGGATAGTAGATGAAAATGTATTTTTATGGAATGAAGTGTGGACAATTTAGGGCCTCTTTGTAAAAAGACGTACATAAAATTATATGATAAAATTTAATGATTTGTGCATGTTGAATTGATTCTATCCTTCAGTTAGCCTAATTCTTTTCAATATCTATTCCTGAGGTTTTTGATAATGGAGGTAAATGTAGTTTGCAGAAGGTAGTTGAAATAATCTTCCTCCACTGGCCACTGTACTCTTGTCAGGAAGAATACACAACCTGTCAACAAATCTCCATCCTTGTCTTTATTCTTTATTTTTTATTTATTAAAGCGAGCCTTTAATCCCAGGGTGTGATGACAGATAGCAGAAAGGTATATAAGGCATGAAGACCAGAACTAGAAGCTTTTAGCTGGTTAAGGTTTCAGACTTTGGAGCAGCAGTTCAGCAGATATCCATTTTGGATGAGGACTCAGAAGCTTCCAATCTGAGGAAACAGGATCAGGTGAGGAACTGGTAAGGTGAGGTGGCTGTGGCTTGTTCTGCTTCTCTGATCATTCAGCGTTCACCCCAATACCTTGCTCCAGGTTTGATTTTATTAATAAGGACCTTTAAGATTCCTGCTACATCTTCATTCCTCAAAATCACCTGGGATGAATGAAACTGGACACAAAAAGTGGGATGTTCAGGAGCAAGAAGAGGAAAATTAAAGTGAACATCTTTGTCCTGCTCTGAGCCTTGGCAGTGTGTATTGTGAAGTGCTGTTCAGATCAGTACATTATGTTTGAACACATATATTCCCACTTGTCTTATTTCTGTAGCCAAAGGAAAGGCTACTTGTACATTTATGATTCCTTTTTTTTTTCCAGGTGGTTCCTCATATCTGTAAGAATCTTGGACACTCTCCTCCCTGGGTCTCTGAATCTGATGTCCATATGATTAAATTTTGTAGAAAAACATATGTAAGGAGAGTACAGGTAGTTTCATGACATCATTCATATATGCAGAAATTAAGGCTCCTTTGTGATACTATTTTGGAAATTTTTGTCACACTGGAAATTGCATTCCAAAGCCCTGTCAGGCAACAGGAGCTCCATGTTTAGAGTAATTGAGTTCTATACAGCACACACAGTTGGGCATATGCAACACCAATGGCAGTTACAGAATATCAAACCAAAGGCTGTTTTTCATTGTCATGAGACAATTCTGAAATTTCCTGAATTCTGGAGATTCACTACTATCCAACTCATCACATAACCACTGTTACATTTACAACATTACAAAAATGTTGATATTTATAGATTCAAAAACATCCATAGAGAGATATGTGTGTGCTACATTTCAAGTATTAAATAAGATCTATCACTCTTCTCCCCAACCAATCATTAAGGAGAAGAGAGGGTGAATATTTGATTTCTAAAACATGATTCTCCTCCCCAAGCCTCAGTTCTCACACATGAATTCTTTGTGTTGACCCATTTCTTCTGCTTTATCTGTGATTTCCTACAATATTTTTCTCATTTTACATTCCAGTACTGGCTGTGAAGAAATCTTGTTGAGTATCTTAGAAGGAAATTGAAACTGGGAAGTCACCCTGTGTTTAATGTGTAAATTCTTCTTTTACCATTTCTTATTCATCTATTTCTTTTTTCATTATAGAATCTACACTGCCAGTGTGAGAGAGTTCTGATGAGTTTGAGAGGAAGAGCCTCTTTCAGTGGATATGGACATCAGAGAAAGAAGAACAAATGTAGAGCAAGTCTTTTCTGTGGGTAGTTATGTCTTATATAACATTAGAGATGAGGCAGAATGG
This sequence comes from Peromyscus attwateri, assembly GCA_902168425.1. Taxonomy (NCBI): domain Eukaryota; kingdom Metazoa; phylum Chordata; class Mammalia; order Rodentia; family Cricetidae; genus Peromyscus; species Peromyscus attwateri. Next base: position 4,575 of record CABHPP010143673.1, read on the forward strand.
GGCAAAGTTTTTATCAACTCCACATCTGACAGAAGCTAACATGCACAGTATAGAAAGAGATCAAGAAAAATCCCTGCTAACCCACAGACTATGCCTGCCAGAAATCCAGGTAGACTACCTGTAGATCTTAATTTCTCCCTCTTTCTTCCAGATCCAACCCCCCAAGGCTTTTTACCAGCTTTTTAGCAGAACTGCAGTGGCAGCCTTTACAGACCCACTGTTGACACTTCCTGTCAATCTCACATTCTTCCCCTTTGAAACCTCACTCTCAACACCCATTGCTGTATCACAGCACCCAACTCCAGCAGGCACATATTACTCACACACAGGTCAATCCAGCCAGAAAACATACAAGGCTTCCCATAAACCTTTTCTCTCCATCAGTTCCCACAGAACCAATCCCCTCCTCCCCGCCCTGATATCATCCACAGCAATGCAGGAGAACACCTCTGGCAGTCTGCTGCCTGACCTAAAAATGATAATGAAAACTAGACCAACAATGTGTCTCCCTCCACTCATGCCCAGTAACTCCACCACCTCAGTCTCTGAATATTCCAACATTTCTGAAGCCCACAAAAAGACTTTAAATAGCCTTTATGAATATAATTAAGGTTCTAAAGATGAAGTTACTAAATCCTTTAAACAAATCTGGGGAAAAAATAGGTAGGAAGCAGAAGCTTAATGACTCAGAGACCTTGGGCAGAACCAAACACAACTGACCAAAATAAAAACAAATAAACAAAAAAAAACAATTGAATTGATTCCTAAATATTCTGCAATGCTCATAGATCAGTGTCTAGCCCAATCAATACCAGAGAGGCTTCCTCTGTCAACTGCTGGAAGCATATGCAGAGATGAGACCCACAGCCAAACATTAAGTGGAATACAGGTAACACTGGAAAAGAGGAGGAGGAAGGGTTAGAGGAGTCAGAAGTGTCAAGGAAATCAGGAGAACACGGTCCACATTCTCAAATAAGCAGGGGTTTTAGGGGCTCACAACAACTGAAGCAGAAATCATGGAGCCTGAATGGTTCTATGCTAGGTCCTCTGCATACACGCAGAAGTTGTTTGGGGTGTTTGTGGGACTCCTAATAGTGGAAGAAATGTGTTTTTGACTCTCTTGTCTGCTCATGAGACACCTTTATTCCTACTGGCTTGCCTCATCCAGCCTTGACATGATGGATTTTGCCCAGTTTTGTCGTCACTTGTCATCCTGTGTTTGCTTGACCTCCCAGGGAGGCCTGCCCTTTTATGGAAGGAAAAGGAGAAGCAGTGGATCTAGTGGAGAGCAGATGTGTGTGTGTGTGTGTGTGTGTGTGTGTGTGTGTGTGTGTGTGTGTGTGTGAGAGAAGTGGGACAGAATGGAGTGGAGAAAGGGGAAGCTAGGGTCAGAATGTATTAGCGTGAAAATAATAATGATTTAAAAAGAAATCCAGAAAAACACAAAGAAACAGGGGAAGTGAATAAATATAACAGTTCAAGACCTAAAAATACATATGAAATCAATAATAAAAAATGACCCAAAGTGAAATAATTCTAGAAATCAAAAATTTAGGATTTCACCCCAGAACAATAGAACCAAGCTTCAACATCAGAATACACCATCATTCCTACTCAATTTTTCATACATCTTCAAAGGAAAATATTCAGCTTCACAGGGAAAAATAACAAAACAGAATTGTGATAATATTTTATTTGTGCCCTAACAAATACAGCTTACCTAGAGATCAGAGGAAAAAGCCAGACACTATATTAAACAGAGGCCAGGCAATGATAGCACACACCTTTAATCTGAGCCTTTGTGAGCCAGAGATTCATTCAAATCTCTGTGAGTTAAAGGCCACACTGGCATGGTGAGTCAGGCATGGTGGCACATGCCTTTATCCCAGAACTAATGTTTTTTTTCATGGTTGTTGTTTTTTTTGGGGGGGGTTGTTTGATTTTGTTTTTGTTGTTGTTGTTTGTTTTTTTGAGACAGGGTTTCTCTGTGTAGCATTGTGCCCTTCCTGGAACTCATTCTGTTGCCCAGGATGCCCTTTAATTCACAGAGATCCACCTGCCTCTGATTTCTGAGTGCTGGGATTAAAGTCATGTGCCATGACCACCTCACAGCTTAATCCCAGAACTAGTTAACCATAGAGGTCGGGATGTCTGTACAGACAGACAGGAAGTGATGGAGCTGGATGGAAAGAGGAAGTGATGTAGCTGGACTGAGAGAGGAACTAAGATGGCAAGGCACAGATAAGTATAATGAATATACCGGAAGTAGCTCTCTCTCGGGTTGGGATTTCCTACCCTTAAGAACTTGTGGCTGGCTTGTTTTATCCCTCTGGTCTTTCAGCTTTCACCCAAATATCTGGCTCCAGGTTTTTTATTAATAAGACCATTTAGCAATTCATGTTACACAGAATAGCTGAAATAATGATGAAAAAATGAAGTTTCACCATTCCTGATTTCAAATTGTACAAAAAGTCATAATAACAAAAACAGCATATATTGGAATTAAAAGAGACATGTTGAACATTGGAACATCAAATTGAAGTCCTAGATATAAATTCACACACCGATGGAACCTAATTGTAATAAAGAAGACAAAAATACACGGTTGAAAAAATAAGGCATCTTCCACAAATGTCAGCATACAGAAGATATCCTGCAAATTAGCCATACTGATAACTTTGCACAAAACTCAACGCCAAATTTATCAATTGCCTTAACAAAATACCAGTACCCTGAACATGGTAGAAAAGAAAGTAGGCAAGAGAACTGAAGTGATTGGAATGGGAGAAGAATTTCTGAAAAGAACACCATTAGTACTCACACTAAGACCAGCAATTAATGAATAGGGCCTCATGAAACTGAATAGCTTCTCCAAGGGAAAGGACACTATCATTGAGACAAATTATCAGCCTAAGGAAGGGGAAACAAGAAGTTTTTACCTTCTCTACATCTGATAAAGGACTAATATCCAAAATATATGAAAACTCAAGACAGTAGGTATCCAAACACAAGTAATGCAATTTCAAAATGTGGGAGAGATCTAAACCCAGAATTCACTAAAGAGGAAACTAGAAATGGTAAGAAACACTTAAAGAAATGTTCTTTTCCCTCGTCTTACTGTGTATTGTTTTGCCTCGTATGGTGTTTGTATCTTCCTGTCCTGCTCTTTTTGGTAGGGTAATGGAGGCATAGTGGATATGGGAGAGAGGATACGGATGGGGGAGTTGAGTGTAAAAACACCATATTGTGTTTAGTTTCACCACTCAAGGGTTCTAAAAGCCACACATTCAGTCAGACATCAAAAGAAGAACACAAGTTTATCTCAAATCTTAACATATATTAGAGAAAGAAAAGAATTTCTGCACTGGAATAATATCCAATAGCCAGATCTTATAAAGCAAGTGTTTGATTGGAAATTTAAAGGAGACAATGTACAGAAAAGTAGCATACATGATGATTCTGGGCATAGTCATTAGAAGAAAGAGTGAGAGTCAAAATAATGCATACATCTTGCATTGTATCCTAATAGGTGGTTCTGTACCAACACTAAAGTTGTCAGTTTCAAGGCTGGGCGGTGGTGGCGCACGCCTTTAGTCCCAGCACTCGGGAGGCAGAGGCAGGCGGATCTCTGTGAGTTCGAGGCCAGCCTGGGCTACCAAGTGAGTTCCAGGAAAGGCACAAAGCTACACAGAGAAACCCTGTCTCGAAAAATCAAAAAAAATACATTTAAAGTTGTCAGTTTCAATTTAGGATCTGTCAGTTCAGAAAGATCTTTTCTCCTTTAATTTTGAAGAGAATTTCTCTCTGGTCTTAACAAAATTATGTAGCACTTGGGGAAAAAGATGCACCCCAGCAGGCCAACACTAGAAGCCAAGATGGAGAAAACCTCCACAGCCACCATGAACTTGCCCTTGGTGCTGTGGTAGACAGGCAGAAAGGTGACCCAGACACTGCAGAACAACAGCATGCTGAAGGTCAGGAACTTGGCTTCATTGAATGTGTCAGGGAGATTCCTGGCCAAGAAAGCCACAATAAAGCTCCCAAATGCAAGGGAGCCATGATATCCCAAGACACAGTAGAATGCAGTAACAGAGCCCTTGTCACACACAATGATGATTTGGCCATGCTCAGAGTGTGCATCAATGCCAATAGATGGAGAAGATACTCCTAGCCAGATTGCACAGAGAATAATTTGGATGAGGGTACAGATGCCAATTATATAGTTGTGAACCCCTAAAGTCAGATAGAACCTCATCCTTCTTCCTGGAGCTGTGATTTTGAAAGCAAGAACAACAGTAACTGTTTTGGCCAACACAGAGGAAATAGCCACAGTGAATACAACTCCAAATGTGATTTGCTGCAGGATACATTTAGCTACATTAGGTTGGCCAATAAACAGCAAAGGACAGAGGAAACAAAGGAGGAGTGAGATGAGCAAGGTGTAGCTGAGACTGCGGTTATTGGCCTTGACAATGGGAGTGTCATGATGCTTCAGAAATACCCCAAGAACTGCAGCTGTGAATGCAGTGAAGCACAAGGCCATTAAAGTCAAAGCCATCCCCAAGGGGTCTTCATGGGTCAGAAAGACCACAGATTTGGGAATGCACTGATTCTGCTCTGCATTGGCATACTGGTCCTCTGGACACTTCACACACTGATCCACATCTGATGGAGAAAGGAAAGTATGATTAGTGCAGCTTCAGCATTTTTAGACACAAGACATTTCAATTTACTGTGTTGCAGAATCAGGGCAATGTCCACATTCTTCCTGAGGATGGAGGTGGAAAGGCACTGTTGCAAAGCAATGCTTCAATTTCACAATATTCATTCATTGTATTTATGTGTAAGGAAACCAAACAGTCATTATGTTGTCCATATAACCATGTGTTCATGATTCCATTTGTCATCTTAAGGAAAGCCCAGACATTTTAGCACCATTATGGATGCTATGATAGAGTGACTTAAAGTCTTTAAGTGACAGAAGCTGAAATCATTAACCGTTGTTTTGCACAGTGTATATTTTAAAGTCTCAGAAGCACAGATATATTGCCTGCTGTTTTTTTTTTGTTTGTTTCTGTTTTATGAATTCTGTCCACTATATAGATGGAGACTGTGTCATTTACTGGGACAAGACCTGTGATATATTTTCTAGTGTGAATTTGTCAGCCCAAACACATTGACATAGAAGCAACACTAACCAGAATCAGTAGGAAATCTCAGAGTCAGCAAGAGATACCCTAGGATCAAGTTTTCAACATAAATGAGATTTATTTACCTCAGAGTTAAATGGTAAGTGAATAAGAGATAAAGACAGGAGATAGAGTATGAGGGAGAAGGGAAAGGTACATGGGAGATGGAGAACAGGTATTTGGTTGGGATACAAAGAACTGCCTCTGGATAGAGAGGAGATAGACATGCCCTTTAGAAACATGGCAGTTCATACAGGTAAAAGGGGCAGCTCATCTTGAGATGAAGTGTTTAATTGGATAGTCAAGTCTATTAGGACAGGAGGTGTTGCTATCCTGACTTCAATACTTTGATAGCTGGGCTTTGCTAGTCAGCCCCAGGAGGAGGAAGTGGCCAAATAAGGGAACAGACCTTGGTGGCTAGCTTTAAGTATGTAATTGTTAGTTCATAGGTGGTGTCTTACGTCTTTAATCCTAGCACAAGGGAAGCAGAGGAAGGCAGAATTCTGTGAGTTCAAGGTCAAGCTAGTACCAGGATAGCCAGGGCTACACAAAAAACCCTGTCTCGAAAAAAAAATGTAAATGCCTTAGGTAGTATTTCTATTGCTTTGAATGGAAGCCATCACCTTGGCAACCCTCATAAAGAAAAAAATATTTAATTGGGTGTCTTATAATTCAGAGAATTCAGAGGTTTAGTTCGTTATCATCATGGTTGGTCATGGTGGCATGCAGGCTGATCTGCTGCTGTAGAAGTACCTTAGAATTATACGTGTTTGATCAACAGTAATAACCTGACTTACTGGGTGTGGCTTAAGTGTATCTGAGAGTTCAAATTCTGCCTCCAGAGTGACACACTTTCTCCAAAAAGACAACTCCTTCTCCAACAAAGCAATACTTACTAATAAGACCACTCCTAATGAATTTATGTGGGCAAATCACATTCAAACTACTTCAATAATCTAATGGTTTTTAGCAAGGCAATGGGAAAGGGGGAGAAGGTCAGGGCTTGATAAAGATATGTTGGCCACACTTGGTCTGGCTAAAGGCCTTTCGGAATCATTAAGTTTTTGTATGGGTGTGTGTGTATGTGTATAGATTTATATGTGTGTCTACACGTAGAATAACAAAAGAGTTCATGAATTTGAGAGTGATTCAGTTTACATGGGGTAAGTAGGATGAAATGATAGAAGAAAGTTATATAATTTTGATGTTTGAAATTGCAAAAATAATGAAATATATTAAATAAATGCTCCCTTAGTTTTGCCTTCATCTGCAAGGAAGGACTCTGTAGTCCTGAGGCTTGTTCATAAGAAAACAGTAACCCTATCACTTAAGGTAGAAACCTCTGTATATTTTTAG
>CABHPP010143674.1:0-42642 GCA_902168425.1 Peromyscus attwateri
GGGCGGGGAGAATGGAGATTTCTCAATCGTTTCATATTGATCACATGTGTGCCTTATATTATGGTGCTTTGGGTGAATGTTGTGGAGCTTTGTGGAGTTTGCTAGCTTTGAAAAGTCATGTCTAAAGTTGTGTGTGATGTTATTTCATTTTTATGATGATGAGAAAAGCAGATGAGGTTAGTGTTTACCCACTAAGAAGGAAAGCCGGTGCCCAGTCTGTGTCTCCTCCTTCCTCTGAATGGAAAAGCTGTCAAAATCATAGAGACAGTGTGCAGGGATGGCGCATGAGCACTCTGATGAGTCCACAATCAGATCAAACTGCACAGACCCTACCCTTCTGGCTTTACTGCCCGCCCCCAATTGCTTCCAGATCCATGTGTCTCTAATCCTAAACTGACTTTTCGCTTCCTCCCAAGTCCTGCTTGGCTATGGCTTCTGGCATGGAGCAGTAAGCGATGACTGAGTGCTTCAATGTGCTGTCATGTGTTGGTGCTTGACTTTGCCCAGGCCCGGGAGCTGTTATCCTTCAGAGTGGAGAGCTTTCTTTGCGAGAAGGATTCAAACCCCAGAAGCTTGAACACCGCCACCCGGTACTTCTTAGACATGATGTTGTACAGAATGGGGTTGATGGCAGCGCTGAGGTAGAAGAGGATGAAGGACACAAGGTTGCAGTACTGGCTGATCTGAGCAATCTCCAGAGAGCCGGGCTCGAAGGACTTGGAAAACAGGTATCTTCCCACATGGAAGGGCAGCCAGCAGAGGATGAAGGCAAACACCACCACAGCTGAAGGCACAGAGCAAGAGATCATCAGTGTGAGTCATGCCACCAACCACTTCACATTGTTAAGTCTCTACAGCTCAAGGCACAGAGCAAGAGACCATCAGTGTGAGGCAGGTCACCAACCACTTCACATTCTTAAGTCTTGGCTGTGTTTTTTCCGTGAGTAGCATGCCCACTGACAAACATCCTGTGTTACTGTTAACGTGGGAAAATATGACATTCTGCTCCTCACATAAACACTGCTCTGCCCTGCTCCCCACCCCCCACCCCCCCATCTATCCTGACACTTTGACATGGAGTGAGTCCAATGTCCAATGGCTAAACAATCTTCACCCATCCTCGCAGTCTTCCTACTTGATAACTACTCGACTTGGTGCTTGACTTGATAAAATGACTCAACTAAACAGCTGATTAAAGATTACCCTCCATTTGTATGCATTACACAGAACACAAATATAAATAAGACAAGGTGTCTGTACTCAACCACAGCATGGGTCAGATTTCCCAGGAAAACTTCTCCCCCTTCGTGCCGGGATTAAGCATGCCCTGTAAGTACTCTACCACTAAGCAATAGCCTCAGCACCCTCTTGGGCATGCTTAAGAAATGCACATTTCTTGGTTATAATATAAACTCATTAAATTAAATTATCTAGGTAAGGGAAGGGGGAAAGGGCCCTATTTTTCTTTTCCTGTCTTCCCCTTTCTTTTTTCCATTTTTAGGACAAGGTTTTGTTATGTTTTGTGGACTATTGTGCCCAGATTTGTAAAATAAATTTTCCAGGGGACTGAATATGCAATTGGGATTAGTAACCACTGAGAAAACAAGTTTATGTCATCTATAACAGATATAAATAAAGCATAAGGGGTTGTTAAGCCAACCAACATTAATTACCACCCATTCAAGGCTTCATTTTGCACATGTAAGATACTTTCTTCAAGAATTCTAAATTTTTAGATTAAATTTTTAAATTCAGAAATGAGAGAAAATAATATTGTGGTCCTTGTACCTTTTAATGATCCCCTTCAAACTGTCCTGAAAGAAGACAATGGGCATTGACACTGAGATACCAATGGGGAAATGAAGAGCTTACAAGATTGGAGGGAATTAGGAGCTTCGCCTTAGGACTAAGTCACACAAGAAGAGCTAACATGCCATAGCAGCACTGTGGCCCTCTCTTCAGTCAGAGTGAACTGTCAGTCCCGTGGAGGACACAGGAGACTTACTGATAATCTATCCTCCCTATCAGCACAATCCTGGTCTGGAAAACAAAATTTGACATCCCTGGAGAAATCTCTATCATTTTGATATGTAGAATTTGAGAATAATAAAATTGCAAATAGGAAATCATTCTGCAAAAACTAAGAAATATTAAATGCCAATAAACATGAAATGTCTTGAGAAAGCAAGAGCAGATGTTCCTCTTGGACATGAGCAGTCTTCATGACCTCACTGCACCAAGTACCTGCCTTTAAGGAGATGGACTCTATGTAAACTATTCAGTACACCCAGCTGTGAGCCTGTGCCCAGAGGTTCCTGAGGGACAACTTGAGGAAAGGTGGGGAGACAGGTAATCAGAACAGCAGAAGGAGGCCCCAGTACTCCCCCTTTCAAGGCCTTAGAGAGGCTGAATTAACGGAGTTGATGCAATTATCTGAGAAAGATACAGGGCAGAAAACAAACCCCAGTGTTGAAAGCAAACAAAACACATCTATAAACAGTCTTTAACAGAGTGATCCAACTTTTTGGTTAAACTCATCACGGAGTAATTTCTAAATCTGATGCCCACCTGCTGGTTGTAATGTTACTTTGATAGCCACAAATTCTATGTGAGGCAGGAAGCCGAACCTCACCTTCAACACTTAGGGACCTCAAAAAAAAGTGATGAGATATTTCCATCTTGAAGCAAGTTTCCCGGGTAATAATCATTTTAAGGAATTGCCAATGTGAGCTTTTTCGTGGAGAAGAGAAGATACAGGAAGAGAAAGAGGAAGAAAGAGGAAAACAGTAACTGAGACCAAGAACTGGGGGGCAGAGAGAGACTTGTGAGGCATGGGGACACGGAGATGGTGAGAAACAGAAAATAGAGGGCCCTGGAGAAGGGGAAGCAAGGGAGGAAGAAAGGCCGCCTGGCGCAGGACTCACCAAGCATCTTCACCGTCTGCTTGTGGTTCTGGTCCCTGAGTGAGGCGCCCACCGCTGCATCGCCGCGCCTCCGCCACAGCTTCCTCCCGATGAGACTGTAGAGCACGGTGAGGCAGAAGACCGGCAGGAAGAAGAAGACGCTGGACACCCACACCATGACGGTGAGCAGCCCAGAGCGCACCGCGAACTCAGTGGCACGGCACTCGTTGGTGTCCCGAGGGTCGGTCCCGTTCTCGTGCTCCACGCCCACCAGCACGAAGATGGGCCCCGCGCTGCAGAAGGCCACGGCCCAGATGACAAGGATGACCAGCTTCACGCGGCCCTTGGTGACCACCACCTTGGCCCGCAGCGGGAAGCAGATGGCGAAGTAGCGCTCGACGCTCAGCGCGGTGATGGTGAGGACCGTGGCGTAGGTGCAGCTCTCGCTGACGAACTGGAAGAGTTTGCAGAGCAGGTCGCCAAAGTTCCAGGGCCGGTACTGCCAGAGGCGGACGAGGTCCAGCGGCATGCACAGGAAGATGAGCAGGTCAGAGAAGGCCATGCTGGACAGGTAGAGGTTGGTGGTGGTGCGCAGCTCGCGGAAGCGGGACACCACCAGCATGGTGAGCAGGTTGCCCGAGATGCCCACCACAAAGAGCGCCACGCAGGTGGCGGTGACGCCCGCCAGCAGCGGTGCGGGGAACAGCGGCAGCAGCTCGTCCGTCATCGAGTCGTTGCCGGGGGAAGCGTCCCAGTCCAGGTCCAGAGTGACGTTAGGCTCTGGCTCCTCGCTGGGTGTCGCGTTCCACATGCTGCTAGGCTTGGGGTCGCAACCTCGCATAGATCTGCTTCCCGAGGAGGTCCCCTTACGCGCGGGAGAGTACGAGGGAGAAACAGGCGACAGCGGCGTGCGGGAAGGATGCTTATAGAGGAAAAAGAATGGGAAGCCTAGGGAGAAGGTGGGATGGGGTGGGGGAATTAGAGGTGAAAGAAAAAAAGTGACCGACTGCACGCCTCTCCCACTTTCCCTCCCTCCCTCGCTCTCTCTCTCTCTCTCTTCCTCCCTCCTTCCCTCCCCATCTCTCCTTTCTTCCCTTTCCCACTCTCTTCCCTACAGTCCCTGTCTCCCAAACCAGCCTCAGACCGCGCACACAGTCACTTACCTGTCACCCTGTCACCCGAGCAGAGCCAGCAGCACTGCCTGGCGCTGGAGATCTCGCCCCAGACGCATGTCGTACTCCCCACAGCGTCCCAGTGCGTGGGCTCTGCAGAAGACAGGCACTGCAAAGCCGAGTGTGAGGGCTCCTCTCCCTAGCCCTGGGCGCTAGGGTGGCCGGGAAGGACAGGTCATTCGGGTAGAGTAGTGAAGGGTGGAGGAGACCTTAGTGGAGTAGAGAAGAAGGATGCCTTCCGCAGCGGGATCAAGTCTTTCCTCCACAGGGGGTCGAATTGGTTATGCTCCGGGTGGGGAGAAAAAGGGAGCGTGTCTCTGATGGAGAAGGGAGGGTAGGGGGAAACAGAAGCTATTTGTGTTCAAATCAGAAGGGACAGCGCGCACCTGGGAAGAGCCTCTCGCAATCTTAGCACACACCTTCGTGTTCGCCCGGATTTTAAAACCAGAAGCATGTTCCCTAGTCAGAGGTCATAGAACAAGACCAGAGCTGGTTCACTCCTCAAGTGTGCAAAAGCCCAGGTCCTAAATCCCAGCCCTCTGAGTGGGTGTGGGGAAGAGGCATGCTGGATAAACATGAGTGTCACCTTTACCAGATGTGCCATAGGACCCGGCACAGGGGAAAGTGGGTAGCAAGTGCAGGAACAGAAGCAGCTAATGCTGCGAGGCTGGCGCACGTCGATTGTGCGCAGTAAACAAGTGTTTTTTTAAAGCATGATTTGGAGAGATCATCTATTCAGAAGCTCTGATTTTTTTTTTTCTGGCAAGATGTCCAACCTCCAGAACTTTAGTTTGCTGTTGTTTCTTTGTAAAATTATAGACAGCATGAGGATCATTGTGAGTGGAAGCTAAGCTTTAGAGATACATGAATCATTCAATAAATTAATAAGGGCTGTTTTACTTCGTGGTTGCTGGGGGTGGGGGCGGTGTCCTTATACGGTAGGAATGAATCTCAGGGAATTCCTATAGTATAAAGATTCTTCTGAGAACGGCCCGTGCATCTGCTGTCTAGATCTAGGAATCCACATCTAAAAAATTGAGAAGACAGTTTGAGAGCATAGAAGCCTCTGGCTGCTTCCCACGCTCTAATTGGGACGTTTTCAGTACCTCGGCCAGCTCCCGGGCCCTTCCTTTCTACATTCTCAAGCCTGAAGCCTTTTCCAACAACTCAGTCCTGCAGTCTTGGTGAGGAGGGAGACCACCCAACAAAATACAGATCAACCACTAAGCCCCTATCTAACCACGTCCCTATACCCCTGTATAAAATATTCCATTAACTACAACTGAGAGACTTTTGCATACTGGAGTGTGATACCGCATGTCTTTACTAGATGACTTACCACCTTCTCTTATTACCTAAACTGTTGGCACACAAGTCCATAAGATAAGAAACTGGATGGATGCACATGTTCATAAGAGGTTCACAATGAGAGAGAGGCTGTGTGGGAGAATTTGGACTCACAGTTTGCCTGTGAGTGTGCTACATCAGGTCTCGTTGCACTGTTGCATTACAGACTTTGGACCAAAGTGACCTAGAATTTATCTAAAATGTTGACAAATCCGGAGTCAGTATGATAGCTCAGCAAGAAGAAGGGCTTGCCTCCAAACCTGATGACCAGAGTTCCAACCTCGGAACCCATATGATGGTGAGAGAGCAAACTGTGGCAGTTGTCCTCTGACTTCCACATGTGCATGTCACTCCACATGACACAATAAATAATAAATAAGTCAATAAATGTAAAAAAATAGGTAAGATACAGATAAATCTGCATTGTGTTATCAAGAAGCAGCAGAGGGTTTTATTGAAATTGATCCATTTCTTCACAATGATAACCTACATAATACTGTCTTTAGATGTATATCAAACATTGCTCAAAACAAAATAGAAACAACCCAGACACTTTCTGCATGTATAAACCACTAATCTAGAGGTGAAAATACAGTGAGGCAAGCCATCTAAGTACAGTATTAAGAGGCATCTACAATGAGCCTATAATTAAGAATACCCCGTCCTTGCCGGGCGGGGGTGGCGCACGCCTTTAATCTCAGCACTCAGGAGGCAGAGGCGGGTGGATCTCTGTGAGTTTGAGGCCAGCTGGGCTATAGAGTGAGTTGCAGGAGAGGCTCCAAAGCTACACAGAGAAACCCTGTCTCAAAAAAAAAAAAAACCCAAACAAACAAAAAACAAAAAAGAATACCCCGTTCTTGAGAAAAGACTTCTCAGAGGATCAGGCATCTCTGAACTGGATCTTGAAGAGGCTGAGTTCTTTCAGAAAAGCAAAACTTGCTCAACTGTTCAGAAAAAGGGCACAAAGCAGGTTGGACCTCAAACAGTACCCCATGCTGTTGTTTTGGGATGGGGAGAGGCGTACTGCTGTGGGCCATGGATTCTTACAGTCAATGAAGAGTGAGAAATCACAGGTGTTTTTCTTTTGCCGTGAGAACTGCCCCAGTGGGGTTCTCCTTCACGTTGGTCTAGAGTCTTTCTTATGTGGCTAAGATTTTGAGAGCTGTATTGTGCTGTGGAGCATCAGAAGCTGGGAGCTCACCTTGTAAATTTTTTACTCTAGATGGGAAGAAAATAGTACTCAAAAACTCTCTGGTACTTGTGATGGGGAGTGGAATTGGGGGGAGGAGGACTCTATTTGGGCAAGAGGAGTCATTTCTATTGTCCCCGGAGCCTTATGGACTAGCATTTTCTGCAGAGAAGCATGTAAGTACGCATGTGCATATGTGTGTGTTTCATATCCTAGCCAGGAATGCAAAATCTTAAATGTAATCACAAGAAGCATCAAATTCCATATAAGAAGTAACTGATTTAACAGTTCCTCCAAGACTGTGTTATATGTGACAAAATAAAGCTAAAGCCCAGTGTTTAGCGAACACAAAGCGAACAGTGTATGAGAGGAGCTGATCATTCTGATTCACATTTCTTCACTGTGAATCAGAAAATACTCAGGATCCAGAGACATAATGACTAAATGCTGCTCCTTGCTTGCCACAGAATCAAAACTACCAGAGAGGACATTCTTGTGCCAACTGACACACTTAGATATGAGTAGTAGAACAAATAGAATTATTAGGTTAACATCAAGTTTATGAGCCTGATAACTCTATGGAAAAGAATAACTTGATGCTTAGAAGTACACACTCAACTGTGATGTATGCATCTTACTATCAATTGCTTAAGAAAAATTGTGTATGCACACACACTCAACCCCACATATGTGCGTGTATGTGTGTCCCCATTTGTGGATAGACCCAACAAATGATAAGGCTGCAAAATGTTGAAGGTAATCTGGGGCTGGGGAAATGGCTCACTGAGTAAGAATGATTGCTCAGCAATTATGATGGAGAGCTGAGCTTGAACCCCTAGTACCCAAGAAAGAAACTGAGCACTTCTGCACATGTCTGCCACCCACCCCAGCTTTGGGGGATGGAAACAGACAGATCTCAACAGCTCATTAACCAGCAAGCCTAGCATAAAAGGCAAGCTTGCAGTTCAGTGAGAGATCTTGTCTCAAGGAAATAAGGCAGTCATCCTGCTCTGGCCTGCACATATGAATACAGAGACATGTACACAAACCTGCATACTCATGTGAAGATACCACACAAACCTACAACACACACACACACACACACACACACACACACACACACACACACACAAAAGATTAATCTAGAAAATGATAGAATTAATTTAACTTGTATTATCTTACAACTTTTCTGTAACTTAGAAATGGATTTTAAATAAGAGGTGTGAATGCCGTATTTTTGTAGACACTCTCAATTCAATTTGCAATTAGACATTTAACTTCTTTGATTTTGTATTTACATTCAACAGCTTGGTTTCTAACAACATGAACATAATCATTTAACTTATTAATACAATACTCATTAAGTTATTTCAATCTAATAACATTGAAATCACTACTAGTAAAATTGACAATGAAGCTTGGGATTTTCTTGCAATTCTCTTTTGTCCTTATAATAAATATCCCCATGTGCGTGCAGTTACTGTGCTCTAAAGTTACACAGGTTAGTGCTTTGGTATGTGTTATCAATTATCTTATCAATTTAGTGTATGATGCACCTTCCAGTTACCTTTAAGTTTAGTAGTTACTTTTAACTTTGTCTTCAAATACATACTACACATATATTCTAGAGAATTTTAAAATTATTTATTTATTTATCTTACGTGTGTGGGTGTTTTACCTGCTTGTATGTCTGTGCAGCAGGTGCATGCAATGCCCATGGAGGCCAAAAGAGGGCGTGAGATGCCCTGGAACTGGAGCTAGTGATGACTATGAACTGCCGCCATGGGTTCTGTGACTAGAGACAGGTCCTCGGGAAGAGCACCCAGAGCTCTTAACCACTGAGCCATTTCTCTAGCCTCTCAACTAGATCTTTAAACATAGCATGATTTAAATGTAAAGCTCTAAAATAAAACATATCGAGAAAAATGTTTCTTTTCATACTCACCAATAGATGAATTAAAAAAAAAACTTTATGCCTGAAATGGTGACACATGCCTTTAATCTCAGTACTCTGGAAACCCAGAATATAACTAAAAAAATCTTGAGGGGAAATAGCAAAATAAAATAAGTAAATAAAGCTGAGGGCATCATGATACCAGACTTTAGAACGCACTCTAGGGACTGGGTGTAATTAGTGGTAAAGAGTTTGTCTAGCACGCACAAGGCTCTGGGCTGACTCCCAGCATCTCAAAACAAAAACAAAAGCCAGAGATAAATGCTACAAAACCATAGCAATTCAAGCATCGACACTAAACCAGTGGAACAAAATTAAGAAACTAGCCAGGGACAGAGAGTGGAGAAAGAGTAGTGTAGCATCGTTTCTGAAGGTCACAACACTTGATATACATATGCAGAAGACAAAACTAGATCCTCTTCTAGCCACAAAAATCAATTCAAAATGCATTAAGACCTGAAACTAAAAATTACTACACATCAGTATAGGCAAAGAATTTTTAGATAAGATCTCCTCCCACTGACCCCCCCCCCAAAAAAAAAGACAACAAAAATGAAAATAGATGAAATTCTACTAAAGAAAGCTGCTTCACATTAAAGAGAGATGGGATGGGAAAAGTCTAAAGAATGAGAGGAAACATGGATTCCCATACAGAGTTCACATACAAAGTAATAGTATCCAAAATGTATAAGAAACACTAAAAACTTTACATCACCGAACCCCCATCCAGTAATCCAATTAAATGGACTACCAATAGTAGACATTTTTCAAAGAAAGATATGCCCAGTCCTGCTAATCATAATCCTTGCAGATCAACACCATGAGGTGTCATATCACAGCAGGCAAGTTATTGTCATCCGAAAGTTACCTATGACAAATGCTGGCAAGGAAAGCGTGTGGAGAAAGGGGACTCACACACTGTTGGTGACACACAGGCTAGCCCAGCCATCGTAGGAAACAGTGTGGAGATTCCTTAGAAATAAACAATGGAGCCGGAAAGATGATTCACTGAGTAAGCACTTGTTGGGTAAGCCTACGGTGGGAGTTTGGATCGCAAGAACCACATAACAAGCTCAGCATGATCCTGCCCACACCTGTGACCCCAGCACTAAGAGGGAAGGGGACAGGGGGCTCACTAGCCACCAGCCAAATGTAGCTCCAGGTTAAGGAAGAGACCATGACTCAAAAGAATTCTGTGGAGAGTGATGGAGGAGGACAAGCAAATGCCCCCTTTAGCTTCTGTGTGCACACAGGCACACACACAGATGTGCGACCTGCATACACACATGTACACACATACACAATCTGAAATGGGGGCTACCATTTAACCCAGCAATTCCACTGCTGGCACGTGGCAGCAACAATTCATTAAACAGTACACAGCCAAAACAAATAAAATAATTATATCAGAGACATTTGCACTCCCTAGTACTCTTATTTATCACAACACTATTCACAATATCCAAGATATAAAATCAATCGAGGTATTCATCAACTGCTGAATATATAAGGAAAATGTGGTATAAAAAACACACAATGGAATATCACTCAACAAAAAGGGCTACATGTTTTTATCTGCAGCAAGATTGATGAAAACAGAGGTCGTTGTGTGTTAAGTGAAATAAGCCAGGCACAGAAGTGAAAGTTCCTCATGTTCTTCCTTGATTTTTAGAAACAGAAGGAGAGCAAGGAGAAGAGTGATCACTGGAGCCTGGGCAGGGCCGGGTGAGAGGAGGGTCAGAAATCTCTCCAATATGGTCATTAAAACATAGATAGGAGAAATTGCTTCACTATTCGTCACAACAACCAATGATGTATTTTATTTTAAATTTTTTTAATTTTAGGTATAACTGTGTATGTAAATGTACGATTGTGTGTGAGCACAGGCACGCATGTGACATGGTGTATGTGTGGAGGTCAGAGGACAAGGGTTCCAGAGATTGAACAATGTGGTCAGGCTTGTGTAGTGAGGGCTTTTACCTGTTGAACCATGTCATCAGCGTGATATGTTTCAAAATAGCTAGATAAAGACAAAATTTCCCAACACATAAAAAGAATTAATGTTTGAAGAGATGGAAATGTACATTACTCTAATTTGATCATTGCATATTATATATATGTATATACATAGTTTTATCACACATGATTTGTACAGTACACTCATAACAATATCAAATATTGCTGTGGGATGTTCTGTATGCTCTGAATGTGTTGCTCTGATTGGTTAATAAATAAAGTTCTGATTGGCCAGTAGCCAGGCAGGAAGTATAGGCAGGACAAAGAGAGAGGAGAATTCTGGGAAGTGGAAGGCAGAGTCAGGAGAAGCAACATGTAAGATACCAGTAAGCCATGAGCCATGTGGCAAGGTATAGATTTATAAAAATGGGTTAATTTAAGATATAAAAACTAGAAAGCAAGAAGAGTGCCACAGCCATACAGTTTATAAGTAATATAAGTCTCTGTGTGTTTACTTGGCTGCGGGACTGGCAGGTGGAGAGATTGGTCCTGACCGTGGGCCAGGCAAGACCAGGAAAACTTCAGCTACAAAATATCAGCAATGAAAAAGAAAGAAAACAAATAAAATAAAATTTACTCCGACCTGCATGTATTTCTTTGTCTAGATATTTGAGTGTGTTTGTGTGTGTAGCTCACATAAAAATAGTCCATTCAGCCTTCAACATTTGTGGGTTTTATATGGGCAGACTCAATCGATTCTTTAAAATATAATTGTATTGAGCATGTAAGATACTTTTTCTTGTCAGTGTTCCCAACACAATTTTGTATAGTAAATATTTATATAGTATGCAATATTGTAAATAATATAGAAATGATTTATTGTGCACAAACATTACGTACAGATCCCATGCCCATTTATGAAAGGGACTTGAGCATCTACAAGTTTTGGTTATGTGAAGTCTTGAAAAAAAACCACTCGTGGACGAGGGCTGACTGTATACAATATACTGTGGTCTTTCTGCTGTCCTATCGATCTTAACAGTATATCCTGGATTCTCTTGTGTTAATATTATTTTAAAAAGATTTGTTGACTTCCATCTACAGAAAGTTATAGGGCTTCCTCTATGGCTTTACTTCTAGCCACATCTTTGATATATTTAAAATTTTTATTTCAGTTATTATTGTGTGAGCCCCCATGAGTGTCTATGCACCCATGTATAAGTGTGGACTGTGTTGTGTGTCTTGATAATCTTTTATTGCTGCCTATGATAGTTTATACATGTACAGATGTGGTAAAATGATATTAAAAGTAAGAATTTAATTTAACAACAATGACAAACGTTAGCATACAATCTTTCAAATTGTGCAAATGAGGCCAGGTAAAACATGAGGTGCCTAAGGACTGAGTGTGAGCTTTGAGAACACGAAAGCAAATTCAGTGTAAAGCAGCATCAGAACCCCACATCCTGTTCTGAGGAGGGAGACTGTTGAATCACGGGATACAAGCAGACAGGCCAGCTACAGTTACAGTGCACATTTCTCCATCAGATGCGTCTCCTCTAGCGATGGATATGAGGACAGGGATGTCAACACTTCGCCAATTTGTTAGATGAAACACTGGTTTCAGTGTGCTTTAAATGTGCATTCTTTTATTTTGAGTGAGAGTGAACATAATTCCATACCCGTGAGAGAAATTTGCTGATTATCATGTGAGCCACTGGGTGATGATGTCAGCCTGTTTTCCCATGGGGCTATTGTTCTTCTTGGTTGAATTTCTAAGAGCCTGTGTTGAGGAGCTTCTTGGAAATGTGGATATTAAAAATACTTCCTCAAATTTTTATTTGTTTTATTATTTCAGTTCTGCTTATACTCTTTTTTCCTCTTTATTGACACGCAAATGTCTTAATGCCTATTTCTTCATGTTGTGACTCCCAGATTGTATCCACATTTGTGGACGCTAGTCTCCTTGGCAGTTTATAAAGATAACCATCTGTTTGATTCTATTATTTTGATGTTTCATTTTTGACACTTACATTTCTGAATCTATTTGCAGTTTATCTTGGTATATGATGTGTCAGATGGATCCAGTCTTATTTTTGCCCCAATAGCTATCCAGTGTTTCAGTATCACTTATGTAAACGTTCATTTTTCCATCTGTTGATTAGAGGTGGGTTTTTGTCATGTATCACATTTCTATATGTGTTTTCAGAGCCCAAACTCAACCCTTGAGCTCCACAAACTACTTCTGCAGCATTTATTTGTGCATCCAATAAACTGTTTGCTCTTGGGCCACATTTTTTCCACTAAATGCTAATTATAGACTGGGGAAATCACTCAGTCAGTAAAATGCTTGCCTTGCAAGGATGAGGACCCAAGTTTGATGCCTAGAATCCACCTTTTAAAAGGTAGGTATAATGGCAAACATTTGTGAGCCACCATGTGGTTGCTGGGAATTGAACTCAGGACCTCTGGAAGAGCAGTCAGTGCTCTTAACCTCTGAGCCATCTGCCCAGCCCTAATGGCAAACATCTGTAATCCCAGCACTGAGACTACAGAGACAGACAGGTTCCCCAGGCCCCACTGGCCAGCCAACCCCGCTGAACTGGCAACTTCCAGGTCAATGAGAGACTTTCTCTCAAAAAAAATATTCCAAGTGAGTGGAACCTGAGAAATGACACCCAAAGTTGACCTCTGTCCTCCACACACATGTACATATGTATTTGCACATGCAAAAACGATAATTCTGTTTTCAAATATTTATTTTACTCTTGTGTGTGTGTGTGTGTGTGTGTGTGTGTGTGTGTGTGTGTGTGTGCCATGCAGGTGCCTTCAGAGGCCAGAAGAGGATCTCCTGCAGCAGGAGTTACAGACAGAGCCATCCTGTGTGGGCCGTAGGAACCAAACTCTGGTCTTCTTAAGAGCTATTTAGGCCGGGCGTTGGTGGCGCATGCCTTTAATCCCAGCACTCGGGAGGCAGAGGCAGGCGGATCTCTGTGATTTCGAGGCCAGCCTGGTCTACCAAGTGAGCTCCGGGAAAGGCGCAAAGCTACACAGAGAAACCCTGTCTCGAAAAACAAAAAAAAAAGAGCTATTTAGGAGGCCCCCAGGCAATGAGACTGGGACCTGTCCTTAATGCATGAGCTGGCTTTTTGGAACCTAGGGCCTATGCTGAGACACTTTGCTCAGCCTTGGTGTAGGGAGGAGGGGACTAGACCTGCCTCAACTGAATCTACCAGGCTGAGCTGAATCCCCAGGGGAGACCTTGCCTTGGAGGAGGTGGGAATGAGGGGTGGGTTGGTGGGGGAAGGCTGGAGGGTGGGAGGAGGGAGGACAGGGGGATCCATGGCTGATATGTAAAATTAAATTAATTATAAAATAAAATAATAATTAAAAAAAGAGCAGCAAGCACTTTTAACTGCTGACCCATCTCTTCAGTACCCCAATACTAATTCTCTTTCACTTCATTTTTTAACCTTTCCATACATCTATCATATTACCCATATTAATAAGGAGTAGGACTGAACAAACACCCAAGAAATCGAAAAAAAGACAGAAACAAGACAAAAGTTTATCAGTTAGAATGTAGAATATTCCTGGCTGACACTAGGAATTCATGGTCCTTTTGCCTTTCTGTTCTGCCAACCCTCAAGAGTAGCTTCCAATGTCAAGATTGCTTCATAGCTCAAGGTTGTTAAGGGGATCTAGTCATATAAATAAATTCTGAGCAAGAAGGTGCAGAAGAGGAAGGGAAAGACAATGTTCTTAAGCTCTAACTCAAATCTCTCACCTACATTGCATTAGCCAACTATGTATCTCTGAGGGACAAGGAAGTTGTTGTAGGGACTCTTTTCCTGTAAGCATAACAAGATGCCATCTTGGACTTTTTTGTGGCCATGGCAACTTGAGCAGAACAAGACAGTGGTACCAGGTCTATGGCAATGATGATGATGGTGATGAAGCTATTGACCCTTCTACTGAAGGTTAGGAGACCCTCACCTGGGATTCCAGCTGTTATGCCCTCCCCCAGCTGCAAGTGATCTTGGGAGATGCTGCAGTATAGAAGTAAAGGTTGACTAAAGGTGGGATTCTGTGGTGCAGCTTCTATGAGGCTACCATCCGTGGTGGGATGGGAGTTGGCAGTAGTGAAGCTGTTTGGGGGGGGGGGGGTCACTCACTCATGTAAGTATGACATCATCCACGTCCTGTAAAGTCCAATAAACCTGTTGACATCACCTAGTTGGACTTCAGTGAAATTGTCCTTTGGTCCCTGGTGCCCACCTGGGGTGATTGGCCACTCACAACAGAAGTATCCCAGGAACTAAGGGTTCCTATGCTGTGACAGGACACACACCTAGCAGGGCATGAGGTTGCCCCCAGCATTCTGAAGTAGGAAGAAACAAGTTGTGTTCTTTGCTATATTTCTCCCAGGCAGACTGTAAATGATTTGAAAGCAAAGATAGTCTGGGAAATTTACATGACCCATGAGACCTAGAACAGTGTGTGTGTGAAGGCAATGGAGCACCCAAAATAAACATTTACTAATTTGATTAAATTTATCTTTCATTTAAATTACATGTTTAAACATAGGACACAGAAGAGAACTCAGGAAATGTTGTTGTTGTGTCTCCCATAAAATACATCATTTGCTTTAATGTTCAATTCAAGCTTCGGACATAATGTACTAACACAATTGGCTTTGCCTCCTGTACTCTTCCTACCATGTCTTATAGCCTCATTTAAATAATCTCATGCACATATTTTAGAGTAAAAAACACACATCTTTCTTTCCAGACCAGGAAGCTGTAAGAATCCAAATTTAATATCAAGTACATCAATACAAGATTATATTTATAGAAAAAATGTATTCCTAGTACCCAAAACAAGTGTTCTTATTTAGCAAATAAGATATAGTATCATCAGCAAGTATTTTGAATAATTAATTACACAGTTTAGAAATTCATTTAAAAATATTTATGATTCTCCAATCAGAGCAGTGACATATTTCTTAAAAACTCGGCATATTAGAGGCTGGGGAGATGGCTCAGCAGTTTTAGCTCTTGGCAAGCATGGAGACCAGAGTTTGCATTCCCCAGAACCCAAGTAAATTCAAGGTGGGCATGGCGGCCAACCTGCCATTTCAGCTTCAGAAGGTGGAGACAGGAGCCCTAAAGCGAGGCGGCTGGGGAGACTGGCCGTGCTGGTGAACACTGTTTGATTTAGAGACTCTGCCTCGCTGTATAGAGAGAAGAAGGGTCAGAGTGGTTCCTGCCACCAAGGAAGAAGAGGCAAATGAACACTGGTTTAGCTTGCCTTTTCCTTTTCCTTTGTACTCAGCCTGGGATCGCTGTCTCTTGTCCACAGAGGCCTTCCACGCTCAGATCAACCTCTCTGGGAAGATCTTCACAGACATGTCCAGAAGTGCGTCTCTTAGGTGATACTAAATCGGGTAAATGGACCATGAAGATTAACCTCTGTGGTCACTCTGATTAATAACCATAATTTTCTATTAATAGTTACCCGTTAAAAGCTACACACAGGGCTGAAGAGACAGCTCAGCAGCTGAGGACCCCTGCTGCTCTTACAGGGGACCTAAGTCTGGTCATCAGCACCCAAGTTAGGTGGCTCGCAACCACTGTGACTCCAACTCCAGGGCACTGATGCCCTCTTCCAGCTTCCATGGGCACTCACACACATGTGCACACTCACACCCACACGCATAAATATTTAAATATTTAAAATATATGAATAGGTTTACAATTTTACATAGATATGTTGGCTTATTAAATGGTTATGAGACTGATTTATTCATTATTATCTATTGACTTTTTATTAAATAAAAAAGTTTATTAAATAAACTTTTTATTAAATAAAAAGTTTTAGTTATTTAGTTATTTTGCTTTTTTTCTCTTTTGGTATTTCAAGACAGAGTCTCTCTGTGTGTAGTGTTAATGTTGTGAAATAGCACATGAGAGGCCTTGGTGGGTTTGGACCAAGGTTCCCCACAGCAGATGAGGAATGCCATGCAGACTTGGTGAGCGGCGGCCTGGCATGGTGGAAAGTTACTCACACCACGCAGGCATGGCATCCATGCTGAAAGTTTATTAAAGGGGGAGGGGAGAGAGAGAGAGAGAGAGAGAGAGAGGGGAAAAGAGAGAGAGAGGAGAGAAAGGAAAGTGGAGGTGCTCACAGCCTTGCGGAGAGAGAGGAAGAGGGGAAGAAGGAGGGGGAGGGGGTTTTCTTAGAGGGCTTTTACGTAAAATGACATCAGGACGCTGGGTGGTCCCAAGGGGCAGTTCAGAATGCTAACATTCTTCTGTTTTGAATACTATAAAAAGGTGAGTTATGGATAGCGATGGGGGAGAATGAGTACACCAAGTCCTAGCAGTGACCCGAGGTCTCACGATGTCCCCATCTGGATATGGCAATGCTGACCTCTCGGCAAGATGGCCCAGACTGTGGACAAACAGCAGGACGTCGGAGAATTGATTGCACCCCTTTTGCTTAGACAAGTAAGATCAGTCTTCTCCATGTTCCTCTTCTATGGGAGAAACTCTCACATTATGGCCCTAGTGGCCAAAGACCGATGCTCTTCTGACACTTCTGCCTCCAACAATGTGGAGCCCTGGGTATGGCTGACTGGGTATGGACTGATCCCTATCTTTTTTAATAGATTCTAAAGCTGCTTGGTCTGCACTCAGATATGATTTATCCTTCTCAGATCTCTGATTCCATTTGATGACCAGGCTTTGCTTCATCTGCCTTCTCAGTTCTCTATATAAAATTCACAGGTCTCCCTTTCCTAGGGCTACTACTAGGTCTCGACACAATTTACCTTGTTACCAGATCAGATAAACTCACAGAATAGACTTTAACGTAACTTTTTACTATTGACTGCTCTCAGTATCCCCTGGTGAATTAGATAAAAAAAGAAAAAGTTTTAAGGTTTGTTTATATGAAGATAGAAAAGCTGTCTCACTTCTGTTCACTTACATATCCTTCTCAGATCTGATGATGTTTAGGGAAGCCTCCCTCCTCCTTCTTCATTCACTCAACCACTTCCATTCAGTAAATTTCCTCTGGTTATAGATTTAAAGATATGTTTCATTGGGCTGAATCCAGGAAATTTTCATACCTTTTAACCCAAAGCCATAGCTTTTGCTATGACACCAAGATGTAGGTCTGTTCCAGTTGTTTTACAGACACTTACAGAGCCCTGCACAGATTCATCCCTCCTGCCAGACTCCTGCCAAGGCCAGACCCTCAGAGGCCCTCCAGATACACCACCAGCTGCTGTGCCGATGGAGGATAACAACCGGGTGAATCCTGGCAGGATGGATGGGAGAATTTCCCACCTCCAGAGAAACAGCAGATGTGATAGCTCCTGCACTCCTAAAGAACACATCATCCCTCAATTCACTGCTGGCACCTCCTCTCCAGGCTCCAGAGGGAACCTACCCAGCAACCAGAACCTGGTTTTCCAAGATGTCCCAATAAAGGGTACATCCTCTCTCGTGTCTCACGCATTCACTCTTGCCTCTTCTCTGTTCCAGTCTTTCTGGTAGTTATCATTCTTCCCATGGCTAGTCCTGCTCATGAGGCCAATGATAACAACCTATTTTTTTCCCCTAGCCTCCTCAGCTCCCGCCAAGGGGTCTCCAGGCCGACAGCTAACTGAATATTTCTTCACTACACCTCTCACTGTGCATGACTCCCAACTTCCCCCTCCCCACTTTGCTTGAAAGTCAGCAGGAAGCAGTCTCGAGAATTTGGTACCTCACCCCCCACACACACACTTGCTATCCATAACTCACCTTTTTATAATGATAAAAAACGGAGGGATGTTGGCATTCTGGCCTGCCCCTTGGGGATCGCCTTGCATCCTGACGTAAAAGTGTGGTGGTAATGTGTTCCCAAAAATATTGTGCACCCTAATAAACTTATCTGGGGTCAGAGAATAGAACAGCCGCTAGATACAGAGGCCAGAAAATGGTGGCACTCACGCCTTTAATCCTAGCATTCCAGAGGCAGAAATCCCTTTGGATCTCTGTGATTTCAAGGCCACATTGGAAACATCCAGGCATGGTGACTCACGCCTTTAATCCCAGAAAGCGAGCCTTTAATCCCAGGGAGTGATGGCAGAAAGCAGAAAGGTATATAAGCCGTGAGGACCAGAAACTAGCAGCATTTGGCTGGTTAAGCTTTTGGCTGGTTAAGCTTTTAGGCTTCTAGCAGCACAGTTCAGCTGAGAGACATCCAGTCTGAGGAAACAGGATCAGTGAGGAATTGGCGAGGTGAGGTGGCTGTGGCTTGTTCTGCTTCTCTGATCTTCCAGCATTCACCCCAATACCTGGCTCAGGTTTGATTTTATTAACAAGAACTTTTAAGATTCCTGCTACATAAAGCCGCCTTTAAGAGCAAAAAATTCTCCCACTCCATCCTCTTCCCCTTTTCCCTCCTTCTCTTCACGAGGCTGCGTGCACCTCTGCCTTCCTTTCTTTCCCTCTCTTTCTCTCCATTCTCCTTTAAAGAACTGTCCACGTGGATGCCATGTCTGCATGATGTGAGTGACTTTCCACCGCTCCACGCTGCAGCCTGCCATCATGTCTGCGTGGTGTGTCTCCCTCACCCACCGGGGCACCTTGGCCCAACCCACCAAGACCCCCCCACACACCATATCATAATATGTAGCCCTGACTGTTCTGAAACTCGCTCTGTAGGCCAGACTGGCCTTGAACTCACAGAGATCTGCCTGCCTCTGCCTCCGGAGTGCTGGGATTAAAGTTATGAG
This sequence comes from Peromyscus attwateri, assembly GCA_902168425.1. NCBI lineage: Eukaryota > Metazoa > Chordata > Mammalia > Rodentia > Cricetidae > Peromyscus > Peromyscus attwateri. Next base: position 19,310 of record CABHPP010143674.1, read on the forward strand.
CCACCTTTATCCATGCATCACCATGTGAAGGTGTGCACACACACAGGTGCACATGCCCTCTTCCGCCATGTTCCGGTGCAACCATACTGTGAACTCAGGCCAGAGTCGCCCTTAACGCTATATACCATTGTAAGTCTAGTGTACCCAGATTACATAGTCTAAAGTGGTACCGTTTTCCTTTCCTGAAATACTTTTCGTTTTCTTTGGTATTAAAACAACCTCCTTGGATGGTTTGCATGATTTCTCAGTAATTCAGTAATCTCAGTGAATTCTCTTCTGTGTATTCCTCATGTTACGATAAGAATTTGACATAGCAGGTCAGTGATTGGCTCAGGGGGTGAAAACACAACCTAATGACCTAATGATTTCAGTTGTTGGGTCCCAGATGGTGGAAGGAGAGAATTGGCCCACAGGAATTGTCCCCTGACTTCCACTTGTGTGCCCTGGCACATGCATATGGACACACACAGACTCACAGACACACAGATACACACACACACACACACACACACACACACACACACACACACGTGCGCGCGCACACGCGCGAGCGCTCGCAAGAATGGATGAGTGAACAAAGGAATAAATAATAAGAATGTGCTGTTTTGTGGAGACACCCACCCTCTTCCTCTCCTCTTTACAAATACCTCTTACTTAGGTACTTCCTCTGAACGGCGATTTTACTGAGATATTTTTTTTTCTCTTTGAGTCTTTTTCTTTCTTGGTTTGCCTTCTAGGAGGAAGAACACATTCATTAACACCTTCCCGAGCAAAGACGTACGGAAGACCGGGTCCTCACATCCTTTATGAGAGCAGTGTATTGAGCCAAGCTTCTGCTTGCTTGTTCTTAAATTATCTGTGTCCTTTTGGAATGCTGTAACACAGCCCCAGACAAGGTGGCTTTACAGATAACAGAAATTCATTTCTCACAATTATGGATGCTGTGAATTCCCAGACCAAGTCAAATGTGATGTCAGGTGAGGTCTACGGTCTCATCCTAAGCTGTGTTCTTGCTGCGCCCTCAATAGCAGAAAGGGGCAGGGGAGCCGACTCTTTGGGTCCCCTTCAAAGAACTCTGCCTCATTCATGAAGCCCAAACCCTCACCACCAGCCAAGCCTCTCAGACTCCTCCTATTCGTTAATTGTATAAATGGGGTGGTTAAAAAATCTATAACAGTTACAGAATTTTAGTTTAAACATCATTTTCCCTAGAGAATTTCTCCCCCCTCCATGTCCCTATGACTGACATAGAACCCATTATACTGCCCTTTCTGGCTTCAAATTCACAATTTTCCTATCTCAACCTCCTAAATGCTGGGATTATAGGTGTTTGCCACTCTGCTCAGCTTTCCCCAACATAATTTCAAAGGAATTGTTCCATGGGATTTAATTAGTGAAAATATGAAAGTTGAAACAAAGTAGCCAGGGAAGATGATCTCTCAGTAAAGCCTTGAAGAATATGTGACTATTGGCGCTGAGGGCAGTTGCTTGCAGGTCAGGCAAAACAAATGCAGAGGCTGTGAGGAGGTGGGGGTGTACCAGGCCAGCCTAGCTAAGCTGCCTTTCAGACCGCTTCCTCATGTGGCCTTGCATAGGTTTGGAAAGGAGAAATTTGTTCAAAATTGGTGATGTTCACATGAAGTAGCAGTCATTTTTGTTCAAAAAGTTCCTGAGATTGGTGATATGCACAGTTACTAAAGATCTGTGGGGCCAGCTCTGTAGAGGCAGCAGCCAGGTCCTTTGAGATGACCTCCTTCAGTTTCTCTGGCTGCTGAGCCAGGCTCACATTTGGCTTCACAAGGAAAGGCACCAGCTTCTGCAGCCTGAGGCTGGAGTTAGGAGGGATGTGAGACCACCATTTGCTCTGAAGAAAGACCTCAGGTTCCAGTGTGCCATTGATTCCAGCTCCTCATCAAAGGCTCCATGTTATATTTTATATCCTCCACTTTATATCTGTCTACTCTTTATAACTTCCAACCCTGCCGACTTCAGAGTTAACACCACGGGTAAAAGCAAAGCTGTTTGTAAACTGGATTGTATGACAATGACCTCAGCTTCATAAAGCTTAACACCAAAATCGCATTTCCTACTCCGTATCACCACTAGTAAGTGCTCTGCTTCTTAGATCAAGCCTGGCAATACGGAAGAATGTGATGGAAAAGGAGTAAGAAATCCAACAAAGCCTCAGTGGAGTGATCAAACAGGAGAATGACAAGGAGCTGAGACAAGAGGTGATGGGACCAAACGGGCTTTGATGGTCAGAGCTACGATTTTATTTTCCTCTTACTGATATGGAAAGTTACTGGATGGTAACAGAAATGATGATCTGACTTACATTGTAGCAGTTTAGTTCTGGTGGTCACTTAGAGAGATGGAAAGGGTAGAGGCATGGAGGCTTCTTAAAGAAGCAATTTAAAAAGTTGAGGCAAGATGTATTGGTGATAAGAGGCATTGAGGACTTACTTCAGGACAGTGTCATGGAAGTGATGAAGAAAATCACCAATGTTTGTACTTCTGAAGGGTAGAACCAGTGTGCTATGTATGTCCCAGCTATGAGAGACTTGGCCTTTGCAACAAAGGATGAACTCGCCGTTAATACGGAAAGTGGGAAAGAGCTTACTTTCAGAGGTATTAAATTAGAGTCTTAGAAAGAGAACTTGGGGAGGCAGCTGGTTATACTGGTATGGAGGTCAAAGCTAGAGATTGAACCAGGGAGTGGTCAGCTGTGGATATGTATGTCAGGATGCCAATCTAGGTGACTGAGCAAGCAGGTATGGCTGGAAAGGAAAAGGGACCCAAAGGCCTTGAGATGTGAAGCCTACTCACCCCTACAGTTCAGATAAAGAGCACAAGCAGCCAGTGGAGTGGAACCAATGCCAGAGAGTGTGATGTGCTCAAGCACAGCACAGGAAGGATAGCAGAGTCACACTTCCTCTACCAGGTGGTATACCAAGAGCAGACTGGGTGCGGGGCGTTTACCCACCAACCCCACAGTTCCCCAGAGTTTTCTTGAGTGTGAGCAGCAGGAAATATTAGATAGAAGGATTTCGATTGTGGAGATAAACAGATAGAAAATACAGGATAGCCTCGAGAGGGCCTGGAACCTATTCCAAGGAGCCCCGACTGTCTCTGTTCCAGGGTATTTATAGAAATGCCAAGGGATGGAGCAAAAGACCTCCCCGCTCCCCAGCACAGCCAAGTGCAGACCATTTCAGACACCTGCACTCAGGCCTGTGGTTCGATCATCCTCTCTATGAGGACCTGCTGGGTAAAGTCACCAGGAACCTGAAAATGGGCTCCCACGATTGGGTGATGTCTGCAGCAGAGCCCACCTGAAGTCAGACCAGATCCTGCTATGGGTCAGTAAGATGCACGGTAACCTTCACAGCTATGTGGAGATAGTTACTGATGATTGTGGTGGCATGTTGGAAGTTAACCTCATTTCAAGTGAGCATGGAACCAGACAATCTGAAGACTGAGCATAGAGAACAGTGGGGTAGTAACTACAGAACGGTGCAGAGTTGTAGCAGAAACTGATGGTGAGACAGATGGAGATGGCTACAGTAGTATTCTTACAGCGCAGGGTGATGTGGCCTAAGGCATAGGAGAAGATGGGCTCTGCGGGCACAGGTACAGGAGTATGGCACAAATAGCACATTACATTTGTGGGACTCTCTCTGGTGGCCTCTGTTCTCTTAGCAATATAGGAAGCTGAGGCTGTGTCCGGGAGTTTAGAGGATGAAAACACTGTAAAATAGCAGGGGAGGCAGCGGGTGATGCTATCTAATTACTCGGCAGTGAAAGACCCACCTGAAGTTGATGATCATGAATTTAAAATCACACCAATTAGTCGGACTGTCTCCTTGTTTCTATGTTCAGATGTGGAAATGGTGTGGAAGGGACACGTAACAGGTTATAATTTTGCTCAGAACAGACAACAGAGTGCAAGAGGGCACAGACATGAAAGTTCTATCCAAGGGATTAATTAGAATTCTTGCCCACTGAGTTTAAACTGGAGGCTAGAGGAGGGGCCACAGAGTTTAAAATGGAGGATGGAGGAGAGGACATGGAAGGTGAGGAGCGGATGAAAGATGCCGAGGTCGGGGATCTTCACTTTGCATCTGATGGTCCCTGCATCTCCAGATGAACCTTGGCGTCTGTTCTTTTCCCATCCATGTAGTTTGATGCCCTTTGACGTGCCAGCGGTGAGTGTCCTTTCGTACCAAGAAGGTTTGCTGAATTACGTGTTTGGTATCTGCCCTTCTCTCTACTTTCTCTCTTCTCTGTTTTGAAACATCTTGTTCATATATTGTACCTTTAATTTCGAAGGTTGATTAGAAGGCAGCTTTGGGGTGGAGCATCTCCAGATCTTCACTTTCTGATAACCCATGTGCACACACGCGTGTACACACACACACACACACACACACACACACACACACACGCCACAACATGTATATACTTACATGCATGCATCATAACATATATTAATAATAATAAAGTTAAAAATAATAAATAAAATTAACAATTAAAGACAATTTTCAATGAGGAAGAATGGTGTTATCGGTTACCTTTCTGTTTTCTATGGCAAGGTAGCGGACAAAATCAACTTAAAGAGATTACAGTCTCTGATGGAATACAGAGTGGAAGGGAAGCTGGACTGGTGCAATGGCTCTGCCTTCGCTCTCCATCTATGCCACCTCTTCCCACAAAATCCACCGACACTCTGGGCTATTCTCACCTCACTTCTGTCTCTAACCCTTCACTAAATTCTTGCTCAAGTCATCAGATCTCAGGACACTAATATGTTTTATCCCTCACACAGTGATTCTTAGCACCTCATTTCTGAACATGCTTGATTTTTGTGACATAGCACTCTGTTTTTATATGAGTCCTCTCTCTTTTTAAAGGCTTATTTATTTATTTATTTATTTATTTATTTATTTATTTATTTACTATAGTAATGATCAAACCCAGGGGCTTGCACATGCTAAGGAAGCTCTCTGGCACTGAGCTACACCCCCAGCTATGATTTCCTTAAAACATCCAATCTTTAAGGATTTTTAAAATTATGTGTACATGTGTGTATGGAGCATTAACCTAATTTATCTCTAACAATAAAAAATCAGGAGTCAAACACTGGGTGAGAATCTGAAAGATCAGAGAACAAGGAGCAGCTGCCAGTCACTTCCTACCTCACTCATTCCTCCATCCAAAAGGGCCGAGAGCTCTCTCAGTCCCACCTTACCACTTCCTGTCCCCTTTCTCTACAGTCCTCCAAACCTCTATGGTCAGCTAGTGGCTAGCTCCGCCCTCTGACTCCAAGCAAGCTTTATTTGTCAGAACACAATCAAAGTATCACACAACATTTCCCCCTTTTTGTCTAAATAAAAAGCAAAGGTTTTAGCTAACATAGTAAAACTATATACAGTATTACAATAACTATTTGTAAATATATACAGGCAATAATTACATTAACAACATCTAGTACATTTGCACCTGATGAATTCAGAGAAAATACTCCATTATCTATCCTATCTTGGTGAGTCCAAACTGTTTGCCTAATTCACTTTCTATCCTAACTTGCATTACCAACCAAAACTATCTTTTGATGCCTTGCAACCTTAGACACTTCACACCTTTCTTGTGGATTTCTTTGCTGAATTTTTAAACAAGGGAAACTATAACTATCTAGTCTTCAACTCCATCAGAGATCTGAGAAGGATATAGTATTACCTGAGTAAACAGGAAGTGTAGAGCAAACAATTTCCAGAACTAAGAAATGACAGAAACAACTGGTTACCTGGACAGTCACCCAAGGTTCCTCTGTAACATTGGGGCATCCATCTTCAGTTTGCAGGCCTAGAATATCTGACAGATTTTTCTGTGAATCAGAAATTTTGAAAGATGTCTTGGCAAGGTTCAGCAGTCACTTTCTTTTGTGTACTGCTTGTCCACTTTGGACAGCATACTGTCAGCAGTGCAGGCAAAGGCAGTTTCTTGCCCAGTGGCTAACTTTTGCCATAAAGAAAGTAAACTCCAAGTGGAGTTTCTTCAATGCCCATCATCTTCTCTGAAGTAGATTGGTACTGTGGGGAGCAGACATGTCTCATTGTCATAAAAAAAAGAATCCATGTTATTAAAACATCTTAAGTGCCATATTCTGTAGATCTCTGAAGTGTTTGAAGACCACCTGTCTATCTAAAATACATCTTTGTTTGACCTTGAAAGCATACCTAACATGACTATAAGTTTAATTTTAATAGATGACTACTAACCTGCATTTCTTTATATCCTAATTAGTTTGTAATAATAACTTTCAAGGACTAGAAAGTTACATTACATTGTTAAGTGAGCTATAGAAGTACAATACATTTAACAAGAGTAGAAATGTATGCACAGTATGTTCTAATAAACATAACCTTAAATTTGTATCAATATACAAAAATATCTTAAACAAGAGTAGAAACGTATATACAATACAACAAAAATTTGTATCAATATACAAAACTCCATATCAATGTAAAATATTTAAGACTAGTAGTTTCTTTTTTGGTTTAATTGTAGATTCAATAATCTACCTTTTATGCTATCATTTCTATATCTCCCTTTTTTTCCCTTCAGAACAAGATCCCTGAATCTAATCTCCTTTGTTTAGCTTTTTTTCTGATCATTACCAATAACAACTTGTAACCAATCCCCCTAAATGATGACAAATATCCATAACCCCCTGAATGACCAAAAATTACCCACCCTACCTCTTGGGAATTTGGGCATTGTGTTCTTAAAATTACTTCCTGTTGTCTGGGGGTTGAGAGTATATTTAGGGGATCCTAAAAAAACTTGGGATAATTGGCAAGAACTGGGAGAGCTAACTGTTGTCTGGTCTCTGTGTAATGGAAAAATGCAGGGCTTGTCTCAAGTCCTAGTTAGAGTAGTCTGTGAAGCTGGTTCATCTCAGCTAGCCACCTTGAACTTGTCCTGAGCAGTTTATAGGCCAAAGCTGATCTCTGGGTGGTGTTTGTCAGCTTAGTAATGTTACCTTAGTCCCAGTGGAATCGTCATTGTGGGGCCCCATCCTCCTTTTAGAGACTTAAAGATCACTGTTAGTCATGGTCATGGTTCACCACAGAAAACTTAAACATTTTAAGTGTCATATACAGCAACTCTCAAAGAGGTTAAAGGACCATAATTTGTTTTGTACATCCAGAGTACAAATTTTAATTCCTAGTTACCTGATAGAGACTCAAATCCACAATTGTGTACAGGAAACTAGATGAAGTCTTTTTCTAGAATTAGTTAGTATTCTATATGACCATTAATATCATGACAAAAAATTAAGATATATATATATACATTTATATATATATATAAATCTTACAAATTTTGAGATAATATTTATATCTTAAGTAAAGTTTTAAATAATCAAAATAAAACCAAAGGCAAGCCAGGCGGTGGTGGCGCACACCTTTATTCCCAGCACTCGGGAGGCAGAGGCAGGGGGATCTCTGTGAGTTCGAGGCCAGCCTGGTCTACAAAGCGAGTTCCAGGACAGGCGCAAAGCTACACAGAGAAACCCTGTCTCGAAAAACAAAACAAACAAACAAACAAACAAACAAAAAACCAAAGGCAATAGAATAGTCCCTTAATTTTGGTTTTTCTTCTCTCCCATATTAGGTGGATCTTCTGACATGAGACAGAGATTTGGATTTTTCTTTTAATAAGCATGCTTGGGTTTAGAGAAGGAGAGAACCATGTTCCAGCTCCAAAGCCAGCTTTAATTTTTAATTGAACTGGGACTACAAAAGGACCATTTGCATTATATATCTGTAGAGAATAGCAGGAACAAATATTTGGGAAGATTTATGAAATTTTATCCTGTTGAAAATGTAATATACCAATAAGCCAATTTATTCCTTTTCTTGGGACACTTTCTCTGGATGATTTGTCCTTTTTCTTCAGATGTCTCATTTATCCAGTGGTCTTCAGATTCCTTAGCTGGATGCCTTCATTCTCCTGGAAAGACAAAAACAAAACCCTTTCCCAACCCTAACTTTGGACAGTTTCCCTTTTGGCAAGTTATATCTGATCAAATGAAAAGCATTTGCTAGTCTTACAAGTTAGTTTAGATTGAATGGTCACACTGTTAGATGAACTATCACCTCTTCTAATCAAGAGGTCTCTTTTGTTCCAATCTAATCTTTATAATATTTGCTTCATGGTTTCTCCTGAAATTTTTGTTTTATCTTCTAAAGCTGTTCTATCATCTAGAGCAGTATTTTTTTTTTTTTACAATGGGCATTCTGTCCTTTAATTGGTCTGCAGAGGAGTTTCCCTCTCAGGGAACAATTGGACCAAATTTGACATGGGGGGCCTGTGAGAAGCCACCCAAGGTATTTCCCAATGGCAAAGGGTTACATTGTTTGTCCCTTGTTGATCTATATTCATTGGTCAAATGTCAGCCTTTTCCATGCCTTCTGCATACTCCAGAAGGAAGGGGCCTTCTGTTTGGATTATTCCTAGAAAAAAAAAAAAAAAACATTGTTTCTAGGAATGCCCTACCTACAGTCCCTTTCTAGGTGACCTTGTTTACCACAATTAAAACATCTGATATTTTGATTTTTCTTCAAGCCTTTGGAAATCACTTCTCTTATCCAAGCATCATCATGGTTATGAAATTCAATATTGACTGTATCTTGGATCCATTCCTCTATTGGTGCTGATCTTGCCTTTAAAGGCCTAATTTACAATTTACCCTTTTGCATTGTGAATTAGCATTTTCAAAAGCCAAAGGTTCAATTATTATTTGTCTAGCTTCTGGATTTGGTATCATTCTATTTACAGCTGAAGTCAATCTTTGTAAAAAATCAGTGAATGTTTCTGTTGGGGCATGTATAACTTTAGTACATGACTCAGTTCTCTTCCTGACTTTTTCAACTATGTCCCAAGCATTCAAAGCTGCTGCATGGCATAGAGCTAAGGTGTGACTATCATATAGAGACTGTCCTTGTACATCAGCATAATTGTCCTCTCCAAGAAGTTGGCCTTGGGACATTTCCATACCTCTAGCCCTATGCTGTTGGTCAATGGTCTTAGCCTCATCTTTCCACCAGGTTCTCCACTGTAATTGAGGACCAGGTTCTAATACTGCTGTAACCAAGTCTTTCTAATCTTGTGGGACAATTCTGAATTTAACATCTGCCTCACAAAAGGTGAATGCTTACCATATAAGACTATTGCTCCCTTAAATCTCCTCAAATCTAACATTTCCACAGGAATCCAGTCAGCTCTTACACAGCCTTGGGGATACTTGTCATTTGTCAGTTGTTCCTGTAAGGTTACTGGATAAATTAAGGTTGGCTGTTTGGTAACCTTGGGCTGTTCCTCTCTAATTTTATAATGTAATGGTGAGGTTGGTTCTCCTTTAAATTCCTCTGTTTTTGTCTGAATATCTCTATTATCTATTTTAATAAGTTTTTCTAAGACATGTAACTTATCAGTCAAAATTGCACTGTTTTCTTTAGTAACCTTTCCTAAGGACTGTATCTTTGCACTCATATCAATGAACTTTTTTAGGGATAAAACAAAAATTATCAAACCAATAATAAATATAACTGACATTATGTAAACCCCTGCTAAGTTAATTGTCCCCTCATTTAATTGAATTGTTCCATTTTTAAACTATTCATTGTGAAATCATAGAGACCTAACTCCCTCCATTGCAGTAGTGTTTCTCATTTTTAGTATGGGAAAAAACTCTCTCTCTCTCTCTCTCTCTCTCTCTCTCTCTCTCTCTCTCTCAGCTAATTCCCCCTTTAAGAATTCCAAGTTGTCTCACCAGATCTGCTGATGATGGCAGTGAAGTGTGAGGCTGACTGTCGCTGCAAAGCACAGCTGAGCAGAGAACACAGGTGGTGCACAGCCTGGCTGAGGACAGCTGCCCCTGATCTCATGTCAGGGGCCTGAAGAGGGGGTCCAGGGAAAGCCCACAACCCATGGGGGAAAGGAGCCAAAGAGCTGCCTGAAGGCAGAGCTGGCCAGTGGTGAGGGGCTAACTCTGGGGATGTTTGGAGCCCAGGTACCTGTGGAGTTTAGGGCTTGTGGAGATTGCTGTAGAGAGGCTGCAACAGGAAAATCCCAGGCTCACTCAGGGTTTGGGGGGAAGAAAAGGAAAAGTCAGCAGCACAGTGATTTCAGTGGGTGCAGCTCCCACATAGAGACCTGGAGAGTAATGGTGGCTATAAAGTCAGGGCCAAGAGGCTATTTCATGAATTTGTGTCCCACATTGAGTGCCAGGTGAAGTGTTAATCTAATTAATCTTCAAATATTGGGGTAAGAGTCTGAAAGATCAGAGAACTGGGAGCAGCTGTCAGTGGCTTCCTACCTCGCTCATTCCTCCATTCAAAAGGACCAGGATCCTTTCTCAGGCCTACCTTACTACTTCCTGTCTCCTCTCTCTTTACAGTCCTCCAAAGCTCTATGGTCAGCTAGTGGCTAGCTCCACCCTCTGACTCCAAGCAAGCTTTATTTGTCAGAATACAATTAAAACATCACACAACATGTGTATATTATGTGCATATGTGAATGCAGGTGTCTGCAGAGTCCTGAAGAGGGCATCAGATCCCTTGGAGCTGCTTATCCCTGGTCCCTCTGCAAGAGCAGTATGCAATTTTAACTGCTGAGTGTAATTAGATGTTTCCTATCTTGACTGCCTGTTCCCAAATACCTGGCAGATACTTCCCAAATTACCACACAGAGGCTTAAATTAATTATAAATGCTCAGCCAATAGATCAGGCTTATTACTAACTAGCGCTTATGCTTAAATTAACACATAATTCTTATCTATGTTGAGCCACGTGGCTTGGTACCTTTTCTCAGCATGGCATTCTCATCTTGCTTCTCTGCATTTGTTGGCAACTCTCTAATTCCACCCTTCCTCTTCCTAGAATTCTCGGAGTCTGGCTTTCACGATCAATCTCTTCCTGCTCAGCTATTGGCCAATCAGCTTTTTAATTAAACCAATGAAGTAATACATATTCATAGTGTAGAAAAGGATTGTTTAAACATTTTCCCCTTTTTGTCTAATTAAAAAGGAAGTTTTAAACCATAATATATTCAAACTATATATAGAAAAGTTATTAAAAATTACAGTTACAATATCCAGTTCATTTGTATTTGACAAAATTAGAGAAAATACTCAATTATCTATCCTATCTTGGTGATTCTAGTTTCACATATAATTTATCTTTTATCATAACTAAGAAAAATTATAACTATGACTATCTAGTCTCCAACACTGTCAAAGACCTCAGAAGGGTGAAATGTTACCCAATGACAAGGACACCTTGCTGCATGGACAGTCACCCAAAATTCCTCTGTAATGTTGGGGCATCCAACTCTGGCCTACAGGCCTAGCATCTCACTTCATACTTTCCTGTGAAGCAGGGAATTATGAAGGACTTTCCTACCTTGTCTTGGCAAAGTTCAGCAGTTGCCTTTCTTGCATCCTGCTACTCCAGTTTGGACCTTAACTGTCAACAACTGAGGCAAGGGCAGTTTCTTTGCCCACATGGCTAGCTTTTGCCACAAAGGAAAGAAACTCCATGCAGAGTATCTTCAATGCTCATCATCTTTTCTGGAGTGTATTGGTGCTGCCAGGAGCAGTTGTGTCTCACTGACATGAAAAGTGTAAGTTATTAAAACACTTTAAATTGCATATTATGTAGGTCTTTGAAGTGTTTGAAAATTACCTATCTATCTGAAATATATCTTTGCATACCTAGAAAAATCTAACTAACATGATTATAAGTTTGACTATTATTGATGACTATTAATCTGTATTTCTTAATTATACATTATATTTTAATTAAGCTGCACAAACACAATACCTTAAACAAGAGTAGAAATATTCATACAGTATAACAAAATTAACTTTAAATTTCTATCAATAAACTAAAATCCATACCAGTATAAAATATTTTGAGATTAACGGTTGTATTTTGGATTAAAGTAGATTCAATGATCTACCCTTTTCCCCCATCATTTCTATATCATATCCCCCTTTCTTCTTTTAGAAAGAGATTTGTAACCAATCCCCCTTAAATGAAAGCAAACATTTATAACCAATATTTTGGGAATGTGGGTGAGTTTTCTAGACTACATCCTGCTAATGGGTGGGTGCTGGTAAACTTTGAGGGACCCTGAGAATATCAGGATAATTTGTTAAGTTTTGGCTGGAGTATTCTGTGAGGCTGCATCATTTCAGTCAGCGACCTTCAAGCTGTTTTGGATGTTGGATCATCTGGACCATTTTTATTGGTGTCTGGTCCCCTTGTTCTGAAAATATACAAACTTTTAAAGGCAACACACATATCTGTATTAATACAAATATAAACTGTGCATTGTATACAAGTCAGCCAAAGATGATTTTTTGTTATGTGTCTGAGCCGGTAAAATGTACATCATGTGTCTTGTAGTTCTTTTAGGTTTAGTTCTTTATGTCTGTAGTCAGGATTTCAGGGAGGTCTTCCTTGATCAAACCTGGTCATCTTTAACTTTGAATGAATTCACTGCCTTTCATTTCCTGTGGAAATAAAAGCAAAGTCTCTCCCCCAGAGCAGCATACCTTCTGACTTAGATTTTGGAGTCAAGATTTTTTTAAAATATATAGTTATTTTAATTTAGTAGCTTTTACAATCAAATGCCTCTCAGCAGCTATCATTCATCCATTAATAGTAAAAAAAATCCAAAGATAATACAATAAAATATAGAATCCAGGCTGGAGAGATGGCTCAGTGGTTAAGAGCACCGACTGCTCTTCCAGAGGTCCTGAGTTCAATTCCCAGCAACCGCATGGTGGCTCACAACCATCTGTAATGAGATCTAGTGCCCTCTTCTGGCCTGCAGGCACACATGCAGGCAGAATACTGTATACATAATAAGTAAATAAACCTTAAAAAAAAATATAGAATCCAGACTCTCTGTGTATTTCCCATCTTTAAGTGTCTTATTATAATTTTTTATTACCCTATTCCTTTTTTAAGGACTTTTGGTACCATTTTTCTTTTCTCTCCCAATCCTACACATACTTTTTAATACTCTATAAACCATATAGAGGTTTTTTTTTTATCTGAATATGTCTCTACTGCATATTTCCATGTTTTTCAGACCACATGAGCCTTTAAACTGCTAAGAGGCATGGCTAGGTCCAAAGCAGTAGCTTTGGTGGCTGGCTCTACCCGACTCCTTTTTTCACAGAGTGCCTAGCTTCATGGCAGAGGTGCCAGCTGGAGCCGTGTTTACCACCCCAACTCTGGAAAATTTGTGAGTCCACGGTGCCACTGAGTTGCACCCTGCCACCCACTGTTCATTAACCCCATTTAAGTGTTTGGTAGCAGGACCTCCTAAAAGAGCCACTCAGTTTTTGCTGCTAGCACTGAGTCAGGAAACTGTCTCTTAGAGGAGCCATGCCTCTGCTTGCTGCTAGCAAACAGAGCCTACCCAGGAAAAAGTGGTTATCAAGAAGCTGAGCTTGACTCCATTTTTGTGTGTTTAGAATCCCTTTTAAAGCTTCTTCAGGCTTCATGTGGAAATTCTTGCAAAAAGTTTGGCAACCATATGTAATTGGACATTTCCTGTACTGACTGCCTGTTCCCAAATATCCAGCAGCTGCGTCCCAAATTACCACACAGAAGTATAAAATAATTATAAATGTCAGGCCAGTAGCTCAGGCTTATTACTAACTAGCTCTTACACTTAAATTAACACATAATTCTTATCTTTTTAGCCATGTGGCATTGGCATGGTACCTTTTCTCAGTATAGCATTCTCATCTTGCTTCTCTGCATTTGCTGATGACTCTCTGACTCTGCCCTTCCTCTTCCCAGAATTCTCCTAGTTTGGCTCTTGTGCTTAACCTTATCCTGCCCAGCTATCAGCCAATCAGCTTTTTAATTAAACAAATAAGAGCAATACATATTCATAGTGCAGAAAAGAATTGTTCCACAGTAGCTGAGTCCTCTGGCCCCCAGATGACAACCTCTTCTTCCTGTTCCTCTTCTTCCTCCTTCTCCTCCTCCTCCTCCTCCTCTTCTTCTTCTCCTCCTCCTCCTCCTCCCACCCCTTCTCCTCCTTCTCCTCCTCCTCCTCCTCCTCCTCCTCCTCCTCCTCCTCCTTCATGTTAGGGGCTTAGTTCCTTATCTTGTTGCTGTGATACAATACCTTGGGGGGAAAAGCAACTTAATGAGAAAAAGGGAGGTTGTTTGGGCTCATAGTTCAAGGATACAGTTCATCCTAGTAAGGAAAACAAGACAGCAGGGGTTTGAAGCAGCTGGTCACCTCACATCCACAATCAGGAAACAGAAATACCCTTTTCTCAGCCCAGTACCCCAGACTTTAAGAAAGGTGACACCCACCTTTAGGATGTATCTTCTCATGTAAATCACCCTAATCAACACAATCCCTAACACCAGCCCAGAGGCTAGCTAATCCCTCACAGGTGTGCCTGGAGGTTTGTCTCCTAGGTGATTTCAGATCCTGTCAAGGTGACAGCAACTGTGAACCACCCCAGCAGGTAAACAAATGGGCTTTGTTGTGGTGTTTCCTATGTGTGTCATTCTGCTCTGTTCTCTTCTTTCCTGTGCATGTCCCTACCCACGTTATTTCTTCCCATCACGTCCATCCTCTGCTGATTATTAATTACACTTCTTTTCCTTACTATTTGCCCTATCCTCTCCTGCTTTCCTCTCAAGTTTCATGACTTACATCCTCATGTGTAAATAAATAACACACACACACGCACACACAACTTTAAATCTAGGTTCCTCCTAAGAAAAAATTGTGTTTTGTAACATGAATTCCAAAATGGTCTTTTAATAAAAAACGCTGAACCATATATTGGGGTAAATGCTGAAAGGTCAGAGAGACAAAGGAACAAGCCACAGCTCACCTCGCCAACTCCACGAATCCTCTGACTGAATGTCTCTGAGTCCTCACTCAAAAGGCTCTGGCCAAGAAAGTCTCTAGCTGAAAGGGACACTTCTGCCAAAAAGCCTTAGTTCCTGTCTCCTCCTGAGTTGTATACCTTTCTCCACCCAGCCATCACTTCCTGGGATTAAAGGCATGTGAGCTTCCCAGTACTGGGGTTAAAGGTGTGTGTCACCACTGCCTGGCTGGTTTCTCTCCTACACTGAGTCAATCTCATATAGTCCAGGGTGGCTTTGAACTCACAGAGATCCAGACAGATCTCTGCCTCCTGAGTGCTAGGATTAAAGGTGTGTGCCACCACTGCCTGACCTCTATATTTAATCTAGTGGCTTGTTCTGTTCTCTGATCTTCAGGCAAATTTTATTAGGGTACACAGCATATCACCACAGTGGGTTTTTTTTTCCTTTCTTTGTCTATCTTATTTTGGTTAACATAATAACTTTCATTTCTATGCATTTTCATACAAATATCATGATTTATTTCACTTTTCTTTAGAGCTGCATGAAATTACACTGTGTTTATGTGGCACATTTCTCCGTTCACCCGCTAATAGTCACCTAAGCTAGTTAAAGGGTTAGACAGGTTTTCAGTGCTGGGGGCTGAACTCAGAGCTTCCTTCATGCTAAGCAACCATTAAACCACTGAGCACACACTTACCTGCTAGAATTCTTTTCCTGGGTTCTCTTTCCTTCACTGCTCACCTCTTAGCAGGTGAGCTCACTCACACCTTAGAGTTCCTTACAAACATCCATAGGTATTTTAGAGATCTTTTAAGCTCTAATAATATGAACACTATTTAACTTCATTGTACCCAAACAACATTTCCCAAACTAACCTGGTGAACTGTATAAATCATAAAAATCACAGGACCCCAAGCTGAGCTAGGATGTTTCCCTACCTCTGTGACAGCAATATCCATCTGGATGGGCAAGCCAAAGATGGAGGACCCCTCTTTTGTACTTACCTCCCCTTTTCTACCACAATACCCACATCTAACATGTCACCAACAAAATGCTGACTGGGTCTACACACACTCTGAATTACCTAACTCTCCTTCTTTTCTGCTACCCACAGCTAACACCAAAACCTATCCAGGGCCCTACATTCCCTCTGAACTCTAGCAGTTCGTTAGACATATGGCAGGCAGAATGAATTTGGCCCTGTTAGGCCTCCATCCAACCCAAGCACACTCAGTGGCTCTGTATTAAGAAAGAAAGGACCTTAAATCTTAAGGTGCCCTGTAAGAGATGAAGCCTTTGGCGTGGTCTCGGTAATATTTGTTGCCTTATGGCACAGCATGCTGGCCATTTAATTCCTTGAAAGGTTCTTGGCATTGAGCCAATGCCATTTCCTCTGTCTGGGAAGTCCAGTAACTCTGCCCCATTGCTCAGCCACCCCTCTCCTTTGGCCCCCTCCTGCTTTGACTCCCGTTTCCACACTGAAGTCTTCTGTGTCTCAGTCAACACAGCCTGCACTTTCCATGGGGCTGTCTCACTCATGTGCCTTTTGTGGTTGATGCATGTCTTGCATTAGCTCACACAAAATGTAGCCTCTGAACTACACCAGACACACAGTATGTACTGAGTGCATGCCAGCTGAAGAAATCCATGGTCAGCATTTGCATTGTTTCTGTAACTCCAACATGGGCAGTTTAAACTTTAAGCAGTATCGTGCTGTATTCTCTAACTGTGCCGGGAGTGTGTCAGGAAGCGTGTAATAAAACGCCCGAGTGGGGGAACCTCTACAAAATGTAGTTTGGGGCTGGAGAGAGGGTTCGTGATCCCCAGAACCTGCATAAAGATGGAAAGAGAGAAGCAATTCCACAAAGTTGTCCCGACCTCTACACGAACACACATACACAGTGATAAACAGCAAAGAAACTAGAAATTGCACTTTTATAATCTAGACTTCATCTTCACATGCAAAGCCAAGCAAGCCCCATGTCCTCTCACAGACGTGGTCACTCGGCCCCATGTCCTCTTACAGACGTGGTCACTCGACCCATGTCCTCTTACAGATGTGGTCACTCAGTCCATGTCCTCTTACAGACATGGTCACTCAGCCCCATGTCCTCTTACGGACATGGTCACTCACCCCATGTCCTCTCACAAACATGGTCACCCAGTACTTTTTGAGGCCTACACACTATGCTATATTGTCTTGTCAGTCAGTGGATGACACTGTTCCCATTGTCACCTGATACGTGTCAGAGAATACAGTCAAGGAAATGAAAACTTCATTAAAATACAAAGATGATCATATGTAGTTTAAAACAGCCCCCAAACCCTGTTAACATTCTGTTAGGCAGAGTTTTTAGTTCTTAACAAACAAACATGACTGCAGCTGAGACGATCCGAAGAGGAATGTGTTTACCATCGAAGCTGGTGTGCTGGCACTACCCGCAACACCAGCATTTGTGAGGTAGAGGCAGAAGGATCAGGGATTCAAGGTCCAGCCTAGGCTACATGTGACATAAAAATAAATATAAACAGATTAATTAAAATAAGATAATAAAAAGGACAACTTGTAGATTTCCAGAAAGATAAGAAAACCCAGTTTGGAAATGAGGGAGCATGAGGGAATACTTTGGTCACCACTGGGCCCCTGGAATCTGTTTGGCATGGCCATCAGCACTGCTGCCCCCTATCTGGCCACACTGACGGATGACCTGGCTGCCTTGGAAGCTGATTTGACTACACCTCCTGCCCCTGAGGTCTGACAGGCTCTCTCTACCATCACACTTCTTCGGGTCTAAAGAACTACAACCCGGACACACTCTGAAATAGGTGTCTTGTATTTACAGGGAATTTATCTCTCCTCCAGCTGCAAGGAGGCTGGAGAGCAGAGGTTTGGAGTCTGCTATGTCTAGGACAGGAGAGCCTTCCTCCTGTCACAGTTCAGATGAAGTGAAAGTCCCACAGTGTGGGAGCCTGTTTTCAGGTTCCTCATGGCTTTACCCATCAGGTCCGCATAGAGGATGAACAGGGCCATGGACCTGAGTGCAGGTGTCTGAAATGGTCTGCACTTGGCTGTGCTGGGGGAGGAGGTCTTTTGCTCCACCCCTTGGCCTCTCTATAAATACCCTGGGGCAGAGACAGTCAGGGCCCGTTGGAATAGGTTCCAGGCCCTCTTGAGGCTGTCCTTTATTTTCTATCTGTTTATCTCCACAATCTAAATCCTTCTATCTAATATTTCCTGCTGCTCACACTCAAGAAAACTCTGAGGAACTGTGGGGTTGGTGGGTAAACGCCCCACACCACAGCACAGAAGCGGGTCAGATAGTACATATTCTCACCTGCTAAATAATAGGAAAGTATTTTATAAATTATGGTTCAGCCATGTCAGGAAATTCTATAACCATTGAAATATCTCTGGGGTGGAAAAAAGAGAAAGAAAAGGAAGATGTGTTGGGGGAGGGGAAGATCCAGATGGAGTTGGATGTGGGGTGGTAGAGAGAGGTTATGATAAAAATACTTTGTATGAACATATGAGATTTTCAAAGAATAAATGAAAATATTATATGTTTTAAAAAAGAACAAGCAAAGGACAGGTGATAAACTTGACTCCTTGTTCTGAAGTTGAACCAGAGTTGACAGTGAACCAGAGTGAACATGTTGGCCTTAGTCCAGAGAAGGTGGCACACACCAGCCCCCCACACAGGGACACGCAGCCTGGGTCACATTCCCTAAGCACACACCAACCCCCCATGCAGGCACACGCAGCCTGGGTCACATTCTCTAAGCACACACCAGCCCCCCACACAGGCACACGCAGCCTGGGTCACTAGGCTTGAGGATTATGCAGAAAAAGATGGAGCTGACAATTCCACATTGTACACAAACATTAAATTGTCATGCTCTACTTGGAAATGTGTACAATTTAAAAATAAGACCCATTAATAAAAATTAATTATGCAGAAGAAAAAGTACTCTTGACCAGTGCTTAGTAGTATAGACTACAACATATTAAAATAGTATAAATACTTACAAGCACGAACTTAGACACCTCAGTGTATTTGTCATTATATGATGTGCTACATACTACATGTAGTTAGCATAGTGTGTCATTTATCATGTATGCAGTCATCTGTCAGTAGACGGTGGGTTGTTTCTTCCTTTGGTATTATGGGCAGTGCTGTGCTGAATACTGAGTTACAAATAGCTGTTCTGGTCCCTGCTTTGAGTTCTTTCCATTGTGCACTGAGATGTGGAACTGCTGGACCAAATGATAAAAAAAAAATTCTACTGAAGAAGTGAGGTCCATGAGGAATGGGCTGATGGCCACCCAGGAGCAGGGTGACATCTGGGCCTGGGCTGCTGCCAACAGCCATATCTGGGTCCATGGTCCTATCACACTCAGGGTCTGTGATGTCCGTGGCCCGTGGTGCCACCAAAGGCCACACAGATGCCCAGGGTCTAGGCTGCAGTCTATGGCCATGTTAGTGTCCGAGAGCCCTGCTGCCACTGGGGCCATGGGGTCATCAGGCCAGGGCTACTGCCGAGAGCCATGTTTGGGTCCAGGACCCTACCACAGCCAAGGTCTGTGTTGATGGCTGTGGCTCCTGATACCATCGAAGGCAATACCAATGCCAGGGGTCTGGACAGCCACCTGCGGCCATGTCGGTGTCCAAGGGCCTGGCTACCACATGGGCCATGCCAATCCAAGTGGCCTATGCAGCCACACAGGGCCTGACCAGGATGCTGCTGTATGCCATGTCTGGGTTTGTGACCCAATGGCAGCTAGGGTCTGGGATGATTTCTATAGCTTATGTTCCTATGGGGATCATAGGAACCATGTGTGTTGAAATCTGAGGGCTGTGCTGAGCCAGCCCTGTCCCTCACTGGCCCCAGGATAGCTGGCCCTGCTTCTCACTGAACACTGCAGCAGGAAAGCTGGTGCCCCCCCCCACAACTGTAGAGCTGACCCCAGCACTTGGGAGAGACAGACCCACCCCTCACCACAGGCATGGGAAAGCTGGCCCCAATGACATGGGTCTAGGAGAGCTGGCTCTGCCCCTCACCTGAGGGTGGCTCCAATGGCCTACCAGCTCAGCTATCACCCAGCTCCACGTCCTGGGCCTTGGGTTGGCCCACCCTAACATCTACCACATCTGTGACCTGCTGGAGTGGGTGAAGGGATTGGTCCCTCAAAACAGTATCCACAGGATCTCCATGATTCAGGGCAGCAACAGGATGTCTGAGAGGAGTTTCGATCATGGCACAATGGTGATGGCATACCAGAAACCAGAGGCCCTGAACCAGACCAATGATTCATTGCAATGAACATTTTGTGGGTGGGGCTGATTGGACAAAAGGGGTGTCCTTGGTGATACACTGAAGCTCCCGATGCCATTAGGATGAATGAAGAGCTGTGGAAAGATGGAGGAGCTGAGTAGGTTTTTTGTTTGCTTTGTTTTGTTTTTAATTAATTTTGAGGGGAGGCATACTGCAGGACTGAGGGGCAGATATGGAGGGGACTAGGTGGTGAGCAGGATTGAGAAGCATGATGTGAAGTTTCCAAAGAATCAGTATAGAATTATGTTTAAAATTTAAAAAAATTAGGGCCCACCATGCAGTTTTTCAGAGTGGACAGCTTTACGTCTCCAACCGTAGTGTCTAAGGCCCAAGTTTCTCCACAACCCTCCAACACTTGTTTTTGTTTTGTTTTTCTCCAAACAACAGTTATCCTAACAGGTGTGAGGTGGTGTCACATTGTGCTCCCAATTTGCATTTCCCTGATGCCCAATCATGTTGAGCGTCTTCTCAGGGGCTTACTGGCCATTCATACGTTTTTGGAAGAATTTCCATGTAAGTCCTTTGTCCATTTTTAAAAAAACAAGTTGTTTGTTTTGTCATTGAGTTCCTTTGTGCTTGAGATCATATTTTTTTCCTCATCAATTTATCTTTTAATGACTTTGAAAACACACACACACACACACACACACACACACACACACACACACATACACAAAAATACAAAGAAAGGAAGTTAGTCAAAAGTGGTTTTTCAGTTTAGTGGATGCAGTCATTACGTCTGTCTACGTAGGCGAGGCAATTCAGATTGCCCAACAGATGGTGCAGAGACAATGAGCTTTTCGGATACAATCACAACACATTCCATTCAATTAAAACTCCCACTTAGCAGATGCCTTCAACAGTTGGTGTCCGCCAAAGCTCATCTGCAGCGGAGACATTAGTCTTTTATATTCATCATCTGTAGTGTGTTTGGTCTTTGAAACTTGAGGTGTCTGACAAAGCACTACACTGATATTTTTAGGAAAGTTGAGGAGTTCTGAAGATGGACAGACAGTGTTTTCATCTCTGACAATAAGGTACTATGGAGATTGCTTTAAAGTAGAAAAGATTTGTAAATGTAAGTTTCTTCGTTAATGTAGACAATGTACCCACAGATGACTTAGCTATAGACTGAAATATATATTAATTTTAATGGAAGTATTGTAAAATATTTTTAGTCTCATGAATCTCATTACAATAGAGATCTACTCATCATTTTAAGACTGATATTTAGAAAAATCTGACTATTTTTCTAAATATCAGCAGCTATTTATCAGAATGGATAAAGAATTCCACATATCTGTGACTGCTTAAGCAATTCCACTTTATTGTGTAAATTATTATTCCACATTAAATTGAGAAGGTGTCTCAAAACATTTCATTCCATAAAATCAGACAAGTGCTTTAGGAACCAGAATTTCCCTTTGTGCAAACTGTAGACCAGTCCCTGGGGAAGGCTTAGTCACTACAGGCCGATCATGGAGCAGTCCTTGGGGAAGGCTGGAGAGGCTGCACACGGCACGGGCCGCACACGGCACAGGAATGCAGACAAACATCTGGTCTGCACCAGCTGTCGCATCTCCGGACCTGGAGAACACCTTGTCATTGCCAAATCTTCATATTTCTAAAACAAATCTTGGCCCTACTGACATCCCTAACATTCTCATCTCCATTCCCAGTTGTGTCCCAGTTCAATCCCTTACTTGGTCACCACAGGTAAGGCGAGTTCTCTGCCTACTTAACCACACAGATGTGTTAAAAACAGAACTTTAAAAATCTTGCTGTCAGCTGTATCTCTCCATGTTAAATTATTTTATTTTATTGAGACAGGGTCTAACGTGGCCCAGGCTGGCCTCGGACTGTGTAGGTAGAAAAGATGACCTTGAATTTTGACTCCCCTGCCTCTACTTCCCGAGTGCTGGGATTATAGGCATTTGCTGTCATACCTTATTTACGACGCACTGGGGATCAAACCCAGAACTTCACACACGTTAAACAAGCACTCTATGAACTAAGCTACATCTCTAGCCTCAGGTCAATATTGCTTAAAATCCTGATTATCTAGGACTTATGGACTCTTAATAGACATTTGTTAACTAAATAAATTCATTTCTGATACAAAGAAGCCTCTCCAAGTCCTAGTCTTCCTCTGGGATCTCAGGGAACACTGTTCCACACCCCCAAAACCATGTGAGAATTCACAATGCTGGAGCCGTGTGTACTGATGGATGTGCTCGGCCTCATTCATACACAGGTGCTTTTTACGTTACATAATATAAACATGCTTGTAGTCTCAGCTAGTATAAGGGCAAGATCTTTTTCCTTCATTGATTTCACCTCTATAACCTGAGATAAATATTTTACCTCTAGAAGAAACTTAGATAAGCAAAACTGTATAGCATTTGAAACATACATTGGGTTACTTCATAGAAAGATAAATTTCATGGACTGGCCATTTCAGACTAAAACTTCATTTTGAGCCTCAGAAGTGTTTTGACCATGCCCTGATGCTCTACAGATGTTGTCTTTAATACAGTTAAGCAACAGAACAGGTATGCAAGATATTAATAATCACTGAAGCCATGATGTGCGGGTAAACATTTCATTGAGTCTTCAAAGGAAAAAGAAACAAAACATTATTTTGTGATGTAACTACTCCATACACGTTGGTCAATTTCACACCACCACGGAGGTTACCCTGGAGGTTACCAGAGGTGGCATTGGAAGGCGGTGCTAATAAGCCTTGTGAGTGTCAGCTCTAATAACTGCACTGGGCTCTGCACTGTATAAACATCATGAATCAGCTGAAGAAGAAGAGTGACTTGACTTCGTGTAGCCATCCCACCTTTTGTAGACTAGGTTTCTTCAGTTTGGGAATGCTCCAGAGAAATAGATAGAAAATATCTAATCACACAGCGATGATAAATGTAGGCCTGGCTGCCTCTAATAATAATAAAATCAAAAAACCTGTTTTTAGAAGGCAATCAAAGGTACTGAGGATACCCCTGTGTGTGTGTGTGTGTGTGTGTGTGTGTGTGTGTGTGTGTGTGTGT
>CABHPP010143675.1:0-17873 GCA_902168425.1 Peromyscus attwateri
TTTTTTTTCTCATGAAACATAATATTAATTTGGTTCAAGTTGGACAAAGTAAGTTTTCCAAATATAAGTTAAATATGATTTCATTTCAGTTGTTTGTTCCTGAAACTTTTCAGAGATATAATACTCTGTGAAATCATAGGTAGCAGTGATAAGAATTTATCAACTTTTTACCCCATTGTTCTTGTAATTCAATGGAGGAAGAGATATCTCCAGAACAAGCAAGTGATTATGCTATCTATATCATATGTTTGTCGTGTAAAATGCACATTTTTGGATCAACTTTGAAATATAACTTTGTTGAAAAAAACAATGTTAGTTGGCAGTTAATTTGCTTTCAGGGGTTGTGACATTTTGGTTCATGCCTTTTTGCCTTTTAAAGTTCCTAATGAAAGATCTGGAGTTATTCTGATGTTCCTGCCTTTGGACCTGAGTTGGCATTTATCCTTTAGAGATTTTAGTTCTCTTTCTCTACCTTTTGTTTTATATTGTGTTTATGATGTGTCATGGAGATATTCTTTTTATGAATTATGGGAGTTCTAAATGCCTTTTTGACTTTGATGACTAATTCTTCATGTCAATTTGGGAAATTTTCTACAAAGATTGCATTGGTAAGCCGTGTATTTCTTTTGACTTTTACCTCAGTCCCATCTTCTACCTCATGCATAATTTAGTTTGGTTTCCTGAATCTATACCAGACCTACTGGATGTAAACCCTATTTGGGTGTAACCTAAATCTCTATTCACAGATCATGATCACTTACAGTTGCCTACAAAATAAACTCTCTCGTGTTGCCCTTAACCCGGGAACTATGTGTATTTGAATTGACAAGGCTCAGGTTCCTGTCAATCAACCCTTCAAGGCTTGAGGAAGCTCACAAAACTGATAAGGATCAGGAAGCTCATAAATATGCAAGATTCATAAGGCCCTTCCCCTAGGCTATATCAGCAACAATACTCACTGTGGATATTCATTGCATGCCATGCTGTCTTCCAGTTGTTCAGTGAGCTGCAGAGATGTAGCTTTCATGACATATCAACCTGACTAGGGTGGGTTCCTTGATGATTCAATTGTACTTGACTCACCCAGATTCCAGAAAATAACCCCAATAAACTTACTAACTCACTAAGCTAGACTTTCTGTATATCATTATTATTATCATTATTATTATTATTATTATTATTATTATTACTATTTAAGCATGTCATCCTTGCATCATATATAGTAAACAAATGTCCCTACTTTCTAGGAAAAATCACACAAGAACAATTATAAGCAGAAAATTATTCCAGTAAGTTTTGGAAGCTGGGAAGTCAAGCTCAGATGTGGTGGATGGTAAGCACTCTGTTCCTCACAGCTGCACCTCCTTGCTGGATCCTGCATGCCGAAAGGAGGGCAAGCTTCCTAGAAGTTCTTTTCTGTTTATTGTAGGACACTAACTCCATTCATGAAAGCTGAGAATCTTGTGATCTAAGTCTCTCTTAACATTCACAGGGGAGTCACATTTCAAAATAGGAACCATTCAAACCATAACACAACAAATTTAGATTAGCACCCTTAATATGATGTCCACTTTGTTAATCGATTTTGTAATAGCAGCAGCAACAAAAAATACAGGAATAACAAGAAAAATATTTTTGTTCCCTTTCTAAAATATAGGAGAGAGGAAGTGAGGTAGGAAAGGGGGGATAGTTCATTTTAAGCATCTTTATTTTATTTTATTTTTTTAATTTTTAGCCCCATTATTCAGAATTCTTTTTTTTTAACCTAGACCCCATTAATGATTTAAATTTATCTCAGATTTTCAAAGAAGGGATAGTTCTCAAATAATGTCACTGTCTTTTTTTTTTCTTGAACAAATGGATTGTGTGAGTAAAGAGTTTTGCTATTTAAAAATATAAAATTGTATCCAGAGGGCCTACTCCAGTCTCATGGGGGCTCCACAACCACCAGTCCACAGTTCATGGGCTTCCACTAGTGTGGCCGGTCATCTCTGCACATTCTCCCATCATCCCTCCTCTCTCTCATCAATTGGATTCCCGGAGCTCAGCCTGGTGCCTGGCCGTGGATCTCTGCATCTGCCTCCATCTGTCACTGGACAAAGGCCCTATGATGACAGCTAGGTTATTTGCTAGACCGATCACCATAGTAGACCAGTCCAGGAACCCTCTGGACCACTGCCAGCAGACCAAGGTGGGGTCAACCTTGTGGGTTCTTGAGAGCCTCCCCAGCACCCTGCCTCTTCCTATTCCCATGATGTCCTCATCTATCATGGTATCTTCCTCCCTGCCCTCCCATTCTGTCCTTGTTCCAGCTTGACCCTCCCATTTCCCTATGTTCTCATCCCCCACTCCTTGCCCTCTGCCTCCCCCCCCACCCCACCCCCGACACCCAGTCTGCTCATGTAGATCTCATCCACTTCTCCTGCGTAGGGTCATCCATGTGTCCCTCCTAGGGTCTTTCCCTGTTAGCTAGCCTCTCTGGAGTTGTCGGTTGCAGTCTGGCCATCCCTTCCCTCACATCTAGTATCTACTTAAGAGTGAGTACACACTATGTTTGTCCTTCTGAGTCTGGGTTACTTCACTCAAGATGATATTTTCTAGATCCATCCATTTGCCTGCAAATTCCATGATATCATTGTTTTTTACTGCTGAGTAGTACTCTGGATACGGAAGACGGTTGTTTGGCTTGAATGTTTGGGGTGCACCCAGGCAGGGAGATCAGGATCTGTCCCTGGTCTATGGGCAAGCTTCTGGGCATCTGGTACCTGTGGTGTGACACCTTGCACATCCTTGGTGTAGTGGGAAGGGGCTTGGAATTGCCTAGGCTCAGTGTCCTGGGCACTGCTAACTCCCCATGGGAGACCTCGATTTGCAGGATGTGGGGATGCGGGGTGGCTTGGGAAAGAGGGCTGGGAGGTGGGAGGAGGGAGGAAGGGGGATTTGTGGATGGTATGTGGAGTGAGTAGAAAATTTCTTAATAAAGAAAAATAAAAAATATATATAAAATTGTAAAAAGAGCCACTGTCATCATTTATATTTTCACCTATCCTATCAGAACGTAAATTTAGCATAAGCCTATATGACATTAGAGCATATGCCTGACATAAATAAGCATATACTTGACATTAAATCATAAACCTGAAATAAATAAGCATTTATTATACCTGACATCAAATACAAACCCCACCATTTTCTCTTTCAGAATTTTGTGAGTCCAGTCCAGTTCATCTATTCTGTGGAAATGCTTATTATCCCCTGGAAAATCATGCACCTAAAAAAATCTTTGGCTACTGACTTTAAAGTACTTTTTTAGTTAACCCATGCTTCACAGCAAAAGGAACAACAAATGGAGGAGATTTGGTTTTTCACACTGTGTTCACATATCATCATTATTATCATAGCAACTATGGATGAGGAACCTAACTTCTTTATGCATTAAAAGTCGTTAGTATCACAGCTAAAATTCATTAACACTTCCTAAAATAAGTTTGATATTTTAAAGAGCTTTGAGTATATTTGTGTTTGAAATGGGAAGTTTCATGAAGAGCTCTTATGGTCTCTGGGATAATTAGCAGCATCGCTCCATTTCAAAATCTATTTCAGCCTCCAAAGTTATTTCATATGCTCCCAGTGTAGAGCACGAGTTCTTGTCAAAGAGAAAAGGATGGAAATCACTCAGATAAATGGTGCCTGCAAAAACAATGTAAACAAAATCTTTCTAACCAATATCAGTATAATAAACCCACCTCTAAAACATGCCCAAAATGTTAAAAAAAATGTTTTCATTGAGCCAGTTGGTGTGGGTCTAGAACTGATAATGATGGCAGTCTAATGTCGAAAAGAGAACAGCAACCTTGATCATACCAGAAGGACCTCTTACCTTGTCATCATGAAATCCCAGTGCTCTTCCCCAGCACTGTCTCAGTGAGAGCACACCCTGGTGACAGAGTCACAGAATCTGCGCCTTGTGGAGGACTCCAAGTCAGGTACCCAGATCCATCACTAATACTAAAACAATAAGGGATTTGATTATTGTTACTATTACTATAACTAAAAGTAATTTAAGACTAAATTCATCTACAACTAAAAACATAAAATAATATGTAACAGAAGTAAAGATATTATTCACAAAGCTGTGAGGACTCCTTCCAATCAAACTTTTTTGATTCATATTAGATAAGTCAAACTAGACAAGATCATTTTGTTTGTCCATATCTTATTGATTTTGATTATATTGGTCAATTTCATATTATCATTTATTCCCAGCTACTTCAAGAAAAATCTAGCTATAATTGAATTGCAAAAATTGGTTGTTATTCCTTATCCCAACCACAGACCATTGATAATGATGGTCAAAATTAAGAACTTGATTCAACACAATTATATTGGACTCACTCATGTCTCTTAATAAACTGTGTTTTATAGATTTAGTCAACCAGATTCTCATATTATAGACAAAGGATGTGATGTTTCTATTTTACTTAAACAACCCTGGCCCTCTAATTGGCAGACTCAGTTTGCAGTTTGGGATATTCAATGAGTTAATGGCAAAAGTAATCCCCC
Organism: Peromyscus attwateri; assembly: GCA_902168425.1. NCBI lineage: Eukaryota > Metazoa > Chordata > Mammalia > Rodentia > Cricetidae > Peromyscus > Peromyscus attwateri. Next base: position 4,564 of record CABHPP010143675.1, read on the forward strand.
AAAAAGTGCATAAAACTTGTGTGTAGTTTTTTTTCAAAATCAAATTGTCATGTTTCAACCCTATATATTAGTGTTATCTTTTTTATTCTTTAGGTAGAGACCTCTTGCATTATTGGGATTGTGCCATGTCCATAGAGATCGCTGAAAAACAAGTAACCATATTTTTTCTTTGATATGAGTTTCCCCTTTTCAAAAAGATGAGTGTGCGATTACTTAAATCACATATCAAAGAATGTGTTTGTTGGTCTGTATAGATTCCACTTGTGGCTTTTTTTTTGTTTGTTTTTGTTTTGTTTTGTTTTGTTTTGTTTTGTTTTTGCTGTGCTTTCCTTCTGAGTAATTCTTTAAGGAGGTTTGAGTTCAAACTATGATTTGAATTACTTAGGATCACCCATTTTTAAAGACACACTCTGAGTCTTTATGCTTATCTACTATTTCTTTACATTTGGCTTAAAATCAAAGTTAACATAATTAGTTTTCTTGAAACATCACATTAAGAGGTATGTATGACAAATGATATGGTGTATGCATAATATGTTGATTTAAAAATTATTAGGGAGGCTATGGAGGTGACTCAGCACTTAAGATTTCTTGTTGATCTGTCACAGGTCTCGATTTCAATTTCTAGATCCATGTCAGAAAATAAATAACCATTTTGAAATAAAGTTCCGAGGATCTAATTTACTCTTCTGGTTCTTGAAGGTATCTGCACACATGTGTCACACACACACACACACACACACACACACACACACACAGTGTACATTTTTCAAAAAAAGTTCAATTTTAATAGCCACATATTTCTGAGATAATAAAGAATATTTTCAGTTTTTCCTAATACTTCATAAGGAATGGTGATATTTTACTGTGTTAACCCACTTTTCTTCACTATAAAAAAACATCTGGGATAAACTACTTTATAAGAAAAGAAGTTTTGGCTCAGAAAAAAAAAGAATTTTTGGCTCATAATTCAGGAAACTCAACAACTTGACATATTTAGCATCAACTTGTCTCTGATAAAGACGTTATGACATCACTATGTTGGAAAAATGGGAAGGGTACACAAAAAGAGGCTGAGTATTAGTTAAGCTTTTTCTCACAATGTTCTTGTGAATAACAAACTCACAGGATTCATGAAAACTATGTTAATGTTTTTCTAGGGAACAACCCAGTGACCTGAAAATATTCGCTATCAATCATCTCTTTGCTTCACCAGTGGAGAACCAAGCTTTCATGAGTTCTTGTGGAAAACATCAAACCATTTCTTTTCTTTTTTTATTTTTATTTTTATTTATTTTTATTTTTTGGGTGTGTGTGTGTGTGTGTGTGTGTGTGTGTGTGTGTGTGTGTGTGTTTTCCTGAGACTGGGTTTCTCTGTGTAGCTTTGGAGCTTGTCCTGGAACTCACTCTGTAGACCAGGCTGACCTCGAATTCACACAGATCCTCCTGCCTCTGCCTCCCAATTGCTGGGATTAAAGGCATGTGTCACCACCACCCAGCTGCATCAAACCATTTCTTAACACATTAAAATTGTGTTATTTATTAATAATAACTAGAGGCTACTAAGGAAAGTATAAAAGGGTTATTTTACACAATTATGTACATAAATAGCTATATACACATGTACAGAAATGTTAGATGCAAATAAATGATCTTATCAGAAACAGTATTCACATAACACCAAGACGAAACAATTAAAATGAACATATCATGGGGGAACTTAGAATGTAACTTCTGCATTTTAAGGCAAAATGACATCGCAATACTAAGATAATGTGGATATACAATGTGACAGTAAAGAGTGTGAAGTAGTTCTACCTTCCTGTGCTCTGTAATGCACTTCAGTTTGCATTTCCCACTTAGGGGTATAAAATGTATGACTTTGCCAAAAGACCTAATAAAGAGTTCCATTGGACTCGGACAGAGACATTAGAGACCAGAATATCTGGCATCTTTAAATCAAATGAGTTGAATCTTGCTGAGCATGCATATGTGCTAGAAGGTTGGATTTAAAGTGTATGAAAATGCAACCTGGGCTCTAGTCACTCAACTATTAAGCTTGACCATTGCAGATTAAAAAAGCTATAACTAGTATATAAGTGGGCACATATCGGTTGCCAAAGAACCATTTTATGAAAACTGACACTTGAATTTTGCATTATTTTCACAGGATATGAAGAATATTTTTTTCTTTTTGTCCCCACTTGTTAAAATATCATAAAATCACACTATAAAACTTGTGCCTTTCTGATTTAGCATGAAGCCCTTTGATAACATTGTACTAAGCTATAAACATCAATATAAACAAACTCAAACATTATCTTAAGTGTAAAAAAGTTATGTAAGGAGGTAAATGTATCAGTCATCTTTTATCCTTTAATGCAGTGCCAATTAAGTCCTGAATCTCAACATCATTGCTTATTTCTCATTTTTGTGCCTCAGTGGCTTTCAAGCCAGCTATCATTCTGTTGGACTTGCTTCTATCCCTAGATCACAGCTGACCTATGACTTAGCAGGAGCATGAATAGTTAGTATCCTAAAGTTTTAGCATGGAGGTAGCAAATTCCATGGTTCTACTTCACTTCTGAAGGACAGCACTTCAGGTCACATGGAAAGAAATGTGGAATTTTTTTTAATAACAGAGAAGCACTCTGTCAATAGAAATACGAATGCCACCATCCATGCCAAATAAGGTAAAACATTTCAAAACAATCAAATATCATAACTAGCCATGTACTCCTTTAGTGAAACATAAAATACTGATTACATTGTGATTATTAAGATAATGTGATGAACTTTATTTTGGGGTTAAAAGTGCATAAGAAGAACTTTCAAGGGTCCAAATGAAAATTAATAGCTAAAGCATTTTAATTATCTTGCATTATTTTTGATATAGTTCAGATACATGCAGCATATCATATGTATATTTACTTATTCATCATAATAAGAAGTAATAAATAAAAGGGGGGTTGCCTTAATTACTGAGTACTTGCTTCTCTTCCAGAGAACCTGAGTTCCATTCCTACCACTGTGATCATGTGGTTCACTATCGCTTCTAAATCCAGAGGTCTCAACGTCTTCTTCTGGCCTTCATGGGTACTGAATTCAAATACACATACCTGCACACAGATTCACAAATATAAAATAAAAACAAAATATTTTAAAAATAATAAAAAAACAAAAAACAAAACGAGAAAACATTGCAATTCAAAATAAACCACTCTGTAGTTGCGTATAATCTCCTAAGCATACAGTTACCTTATGAGAATTCTTCAAAATTTTCCATAAACATTGTAGAAAAAAATCAACGTATGTTGGAAAAAGAAATAATTTTCATGATAACACAATTAAGATACTATGGAAGTAAATTTGACACCCACTACAGTTAAATTATCTTAGCCATAATTGGCAGAATAAAATGGTGTCCTAAAGCTTTGTCTTACCCTTGACTCAAAAAAATTCTTTAAAATTTATAATGGGATACATAAAGAAATCCCACGTATGGTACTACTTGTGCTAAGGATTTGACCACTATTAATCTGCATTCCCCTTCCCTATGATCTTCCCTGCTATAGCGTTTATCCTAACTGCCCACGAGGTGTATGAGTGGACCGTCCTCATTACCTTGAGACACACGTAAATAAAAGAGCAGTGTCCCGCAAGTGCTGAATATGCACTTCTCATGGAATGGACGATTTTAAATTAACAATAAATGCTTGAAGGTTATTGTCAGCTTTACTGCCAGCTGAATATTTAAAATATGTGTGTATTCTAACACCAATTTTCAATGTACTTTGTTCTTCAAAGTTCCTTGAGAAAACAGAGCTTATTATTTTTGTTTGTTTGTGTGTGTATGCATGTGTTTGTGATCTTGGGAGTTTCTTCACTACAGAGAAGGCTGGAAATGGCCATTTATGATGCTCTTTTTTCCCTAAGTAGAATCCTTCAGTTTTGTAACAGTCTGGAACATAGAATTCTTAATTAACTGGGTGGTGGGGATGGGAAAGTAGAGTTCTCTGCTGCAAAACAAAGTTGTCAATAAATTTTGCATTAACTATAATTGTAAATATTAAGGATTTTATAAATATCTCTAAAGTAATAGGAAATAAGTAATTTTCTTTGACTCTGTTGTCAATAACAATAGCTGACCTCCTCACTCTAGTTGACCTTGTGGGATTATATTAATTCTGTGTAGGACAACTGAGCTCTCACCATATGCCCACAACGCAAACACTATTCCAGGCCCTACTCTTGCCTCCTCCAACAGTTCAGTATGTCCTGCCATCACTAATTTATTTCACGCTGAAGCAGCCCTCACGAGCCTGGGCACAGATCAAAAACTGGTCCTGGCATTGTGATGTGTGACCTTCTTACCATTTTTAAGAGTGTAGCACAGAGAGTGGCACATTAAAGGCAGTTTATAAATAAACAAATGATAAATGAAGAGTGGATGAATGGACTGTTCTTCTGATTCTACTCTTTTCTTTTCAAACCAGGTAATGAGAAAATCATTTACAAAATGATCGTGCTTTCTTCTTGTATAACTACAAATTAGTTGAGGATTAAAGCACGAGAGATGAACTGAATACTGTCTAATTTTAAGATGCTTTCAATTTTCATTTCTTCATACATAATCTTAAATAAGGAGACTTATTCTTTAAAAGATTTAATCAAAACACTCAAATAATTTAAGAAAGTAATTGTTTCTGAAACAAACAGTTAAGGAAAATCATGATTTTATTTGTATCAAAATATTTTCAAAGCGTTTGAATAAGCAAATGTGCAAAATGAGGATTTTGAATTGTCCCATTTGAAAGTTTAGAAAGATGATAAATAGTCAAGTGTTTCTATAACAGTTCATGCAATTTCTATCTTTGGCAAAAAATATTTCAATTATAAATTATTAGTTAAATTTTCAAGATTATAGAAAAATTAGATGTAATTTTCCATTAAGATTAGAAATGAAGACAAAAGCCTACAGAGTAGAAACGAAACTAAGGCCTAGAAATGCAGAGAAAATACATTTTTTAAACTGTCTAATGCTATCAAGACATCAGGTGCTCATGCAGGAACTCAGCAAGGAACTCAAATAGTAGACCTTGTGCAGCTACAAGGAATAAGTCATATCTCATATTGCAAAATCATTAAATGACAATAAATTAAATTTGGAAAAAATTGATTTTATGCCAACATTATATGTCAGTTGCAAGGCAAGCATGGACATATCATTAGAAGAATTTAAGTGAATTTAACATCACTTTATGCCAGACAAATATTGTAAATCAATTGCATTACAGAAAATAAAGCAAAATGTTAAAAGCAGAATATCAATAACTTATTTCCATGAAAATTTTAATTATCTCAAAATACTATAGAAAAAGTATGTCAATATTTTGTATTAAACTGGAAAACATCACTAAGAGAACCATTGACCACCAACATTTAGGATATAAGTTCACAATGATTAAAAATGTTCAATATTATTCTGATGCAGTTGTCCTCCAAATTTATGAAAATATTCAATGCAACTACTAACTAATTGCAAATGCATGTTTTTATGCATAAAAATTCAGGTTAATGTTTATAAACTTTATCTAGAAAAATAAATAATTTGAAAAACAGGTAACTTTTGCCAAAAATAAAAAACAAGCTAGGAAATTTGTTTTATTTCAAAAGTTAACACCACATTTCAATAGTCATGAAATACAGTTTTACTACAGAACAAGACAGAATAGACAAAGTATAGAACAGGGTGTCCAAGAATATAGCAACAAAGAAGCCACTTCTCTTATGGCAGAGGCCTAATGTTTTAATAACTCAATCTGGAACAATAAATGCAAATATATGAAGAAAACAACGTAAATAAGATCAAATTTTTCAAAGAAACAACAGCACTATTGAATTGAGAAAGCACAAATGGCATCCCCAAATTACAACTAATCTTCCATTTTTTTTTTGTCTCAGGGAGGAGAAGTGTATTGTTTATCAGAGATCATGGTGGGAAAAGCAAGGCAAGAAAGACAACAGAGCTTGAGTCAACAGATTATAATACTCCCACAAGCAAAGCTGTTATTCGTTTCTGTTTCTCTATTTGGATAGTCCAGGATTGCAGACAGGGAATGGTGCCACTTAGAATGGACAGAACGTGCCACATCAATTAATGTAATCAAGAAAATCAGTTAGAAGTTTTCTTTATTTACATTTATTACTATTGTTATTATTGAGAATTTCATGCATGAATCCTATATTTAAATTATTTCCATCCTGCACTCTAACTCCTAATGCTTCTTTTGTTCTTCATTCAGTATAAATTTTATGACATTTTCTTTTTTTTTTTTTTGTTATTTTTTTTTTTTTTTAATTAACTTATTTCCCATATCAGCCACGGATTCCCCCATCCTCCCTCCTCCCATCCCCCAGGTTTCCCCCCTAACCCACCCCCCCCCACTCCAACCTCCTCCAAGGCAAGGTCCCCCCTGGGGAGTCAGCCCAGCCTGGAAGATTCAGCCAAGGCAGGTCCAGTCCCCTCCTCCCTACACCAAGGCTGGGCAAAGTGTCCCAACATAGGCCCCAGGCTCCAAAAAGCCAGCCCATGCACCAAGGACAGGTCCTGGCTCCACTGCCTGGGGGCCTCCCAAACAGCTCAATCTAATCACCTGTCTCACTTATCCAGAGGGCCTGGTCCAGTTCCATGGGGGTTCCTCCCCCATTGGCTCACAGTTCATATGCTTCCACTAGTTTGGCTATTTGTCCCTGTGCTTCCTCGAACCATGGTCTCAACATCTATGGCTCATACAATCCCTCCTCTCTCGCTGATTGGACTCCCGGAGCTTCACCTGGGGCTCGGCTATGGATCTCTGCATCTGTTTCTATCAGACACTGGATGGGAGTTCTATCATGACAGCCAGGGTGTTTGGCCATCAGATCACCAGAGCAGGTCAACTTTTTTTAATTATTATACACACACACACACACACACACACACACACACACACACACACACACACATCTATATAGAACCTGTTTAGTACATTCAGTGTTGTTCAAACATATATGTGCAAAAGGATGGTCTCATAGGACTGGATAACATATCTGGGGCTTGTCCTCTAAAGAGAAATGATTTTCCTTCTGTCTGTAGTCATTAATTTCTTATATCTCTTCATCTAGCAGTGAAGTCCTGATCCATATTTTCATGTTACCTGACACTGTCATTGATTAAGCCATTTTGGGGCAGCCATTTTTTTAAGGGTTCAGACCTACCCTTATCTATGGCTATAAAGATTTATGTTTAGAATGCCAATGTGAATGACACTGGTTTAGGAAAGTGATAATGGTAGATTCTCCTCTCAGTTCCATGACCTCACCAGCCACAGGGCATAATCGAGGTTGACAGTACCAGATATGAATTCCCTTTGCATGTGCCTTAAGTCCAGTTATAAACGGTTGGTTCCTTTTTTACAGTGCCTCTGTTGTAGCCTGAGGGATATCTTGCCATGATGGTCACTGCTGCGGTTTTCAGCCCTTACAGCTGGCTAAGGAGTGTTAATTGCTGTTCCTCCTTAGGAATTTGCATAATTGCCAGGCAACTATGCTATAAGAGCTGGTCTGCATGGAGTAGGCTTCCAGCTAGTTCCATCTCGACTCCTCTAAGTCCTGCATCTAAAGTGTGTGGTATCTTGAGCAACAGGGACTCACTTTCAAGTACTAGATGGCAATGAAACGACATAGCAGTAACCTATATTATGTGAAGGTTTCCTGGACATAAATGAGGATATACTATAATCGGCACTCATGTTTTTGTTAGATAATCTATGGCTTTTAAGGGACCATTATCATCCCAAATGGCTTAATCTCATTTAAATTTCTTGTATATGTGTACACAAATACAAGTGCATTATATATGTTTAAGTAAGCATAACACTCCCTGCCCATAGTTTGTTCAATCATCCTTTGTGTTCTTTATCTTTCCTATCTTGTAAAAAAGATATGTGTGCAACATATGAGTGTAGATGAAATTCTAAATGGTCTTATTAAATAAGAAACACAGAGCCAAATGCAGAGTTAAAAGCCCAAAAGATCAGGGCACTAGTAAAGCCTTTACCTTACCCCTCACTGCCATCCTTCCCCTGAAAGAAAGACCTTGTCCTGTGTGACCTGTCTTTTTATTGCCTTTCTGTTCTACCTTCTCATTGACTTTAAACCCAACCACATGATTTCCTCGTCACTGCCTGTCTATACAGACCTCCAGGTCTCTATGATTTGTACTGAGATTAAAGGTTCGGGTCACTGCTTGGCTGTGTCCTTGAACACACAGAGACTCTGCCTGCCATGTGATCGGATTATGGGCATGTGCCACCACACCGGACTTCTGCTAAATGGCTCGCTTTTAGCTCTGACCCCCAGGCAACTTTATTTATTAACATACAAATAAAATCACATTTCAGCACAAATAAAATACCACCATATATGAGTGTTTTGTCGGCATGCATATTCACCCCCTGCATACCTGGTATCTTTGGAGATCAGAAGAGGGCATAGGATCCCTATTGTTGTAATTACTTAGGCCACTCCACGTAGTTATAAGGAAGATTTATTTAGTGGGTAACTTACAAATGACGGGATAGGTAGGTGGTGGGTTCTGGAAAAGAGGCAGCGCAGTCTGGCGGTGTTCTCTGGAGAACCCTCCTCAGTCTACCTCTCACGTCCAGGTCCAGGAAAGAAGAGAGCGCCGCGCGTCCCGATCTCTGGTCTTCAGGGCCTCCCTTGGCCCCGCCTTGTAGGCGTGATAGTTACTGAAGCCTCAATGGGGGTTGGAACTTCCAGACTAAAGCTGGAATGGCTACCCACTACAGATCCCCTCTTAGAATGGAGTTACAAGTGCTCATGAGCAGATATGTAGTTGCTTGGAACCAAACCCAGGTCTTTTGATTCAGCTACTTGAACATTTCTACAGCCCCCTAACCCATAATTGTATATTGTGATTTTCCATCCCTTGTCCCCAAAGCTTCATGATCACAACATAAAGTAAAACACATCAAAAGTCCCCATAGTCATTAGAAAATTTAGCACTTTAAAAGTCCAAAACATCTTAATTGTGATCTCCTACAAAATCAAAATTAAAAAAACAAACAATCAAGCATATCTCTAGGAATAATTATTGTCCGCTTTTAGAGTGCAGATAAAAATTTCTTAGCACTCTTAAACAGAATAATGATCCTAGTAGGAAAACCTGCTATGAGATATCAGCTCAGGGAAAACATTTTATACACACAAATGAAAAAGTTATATACCAATAACATTGTTCTTTTATTGATATAAAGTAAATAAATTCTTTAACATTTACTAATTGTTCATGAAGACAAAAATCTACCTGTTAAAATGGCACTGTCATTAGAATTACTAGTATCTTGGAATAATATTCTCAGTTTTTTTTCATTTGTTTATAATCAGTACCTTCATTAAATGAATAATTTTGACTTTGCAATTCTATTTTCTGAATAGGTAAAATAACAATGGCATGAAACATATTATCCTTTAAAAAGACTGTTTTTGCTGTAACGTTTTTTTATTGAAAAAAGTTTTTTTCATGCAATATATTCTGATTAAAGTTTCTCCCCCTCCTAGTCTCAATTCCATCCAGTTCCCCTTTCATCCAGATCTGAATGTGTGCTTTCTCTTGTTAGAAAACAAACTGGCATTTAATTAAGAATAATGAAATAAAAATTTGACAACTAAAAAAACAAAAAAGTCAGATTTTGATAGAACGAACAAACATAAAAGGGGCCATAGAAAAAGCACAAGAAATATAAACAAACACATAGACACACAGGAATCCTATAAAAACCCATAACCAGAAACCATAATACATTTTTTTTTAAAAAAAAGGATTTGTAATGTTAAAAATAAAAAGAATCCTGGCTTAACATTCTGAGACAAGGAACCTCTTAAATGCCACTGAGGGTTTTTTTTTTTTTTTTGGCCTCTATTGCTGAGAAGGGGACCTACCTTTAAGAGTAGTTTTTTACTCCAGTTACACTCCCTCGGTGAAAACAAATTTTTCATTTACAAGTGGCTATCAATTAGAGAAAGCTTCTAGGTTAAGGATGGTGGTGAGTGTCCACTTATCCTTTGAGCTTTAAGACCCCACTTGGTACAGACCTATGTAGGACCTCTGCGTGCTGTCACAGTCTCTGTGAGTTCATACGTGTGCCAGGGCTGTAATGTATATATATAAGGCCTGAACATCTTGGTGTCCATCCTCTCTGGCTCTTATATTCTTTCTGCCTTCTCTTCCACAGAGTTCCCTAAGCCCCTAGGGGAAGGATATGATAGAGAATCCCATTTAGGGATGAGTCTAAAGTCTTTCACTCTCTGTGTGTTTTTTAGCTATGCATATCTGTATTTGGTCCTATCTGTGGCAGGAGGAAGCTTCTCTGATATTGGCTACGTAAGGCACAGTTCCATGTATAGCAAAATGTCCTTAGTAGTCATTGTATTGCTAATTTCCTTTAGCAGAACATTAGTGTTTGGTTTTTCCCTTGGCCCTAGTGTTGTATAGCCTCAGATTGTTGGCCACACAAATAGTGTTGGATATGGGTTCCATGTCATGGAGTGGGCCATAACAAATCAGACATTTGTTGGTTACTCCCACAAGTCTTGCACCACTGTTATACAAGTGTATCTTGCAGGTGGGACACTCTTGCAGTTTGAAGTGTTTATAGCTGGGTCAGTGCCAACCTTTCTCCTGTGCTACCATTCAGAGTACTTTCCAGTACCATAAACACTATTCCATAGGGGTAAAGGTAGGCACCAGCTTGATTTCTCCATTTTCAATGGGTTGCATAGGTATTGTGTTCAGCAACAGGGCCATACCTTCAGTTTGTGGAGGACCACCAATAACCTTTGAAACAGCTTTGGTTGTTTGGTAGTTCGCTTAGGACTTCTTTGGTCTTGGGATAATCATATAATTAGAAAATAATTTTATTTAAATTAATAATGAAAACTATTATTCTTTTTCAGTGCAGCCAGGGCACTTGATAGAGCCCAGCTCACTCATGTTAAAGATCAAAGGCAGCTAATGTAAATATATGATTCCCATCCTCATGGACTATAAGAATCTTCCTTACAATTCTCCACTTTAAGGTTTAATTTCTTTTATCTTTTGATTTTCTCATTTTAATTTCTTGAATATTCTCTTGGGACACTAATTTTATTGAGGACCTTCTGTTTGATTAGTTTAGGTTCAATAGCTTAGTTTTTAATTTTTGCAATGTTGATATTATTCCTCTGATAATTAAATTTTAAAATTAAAACTGATAAATAAAATCATCACTTTGTGCCAAAAGGCACATCCACTGTTCATAATGTGTTATGACAATTCCCATCTATTCTGCACATTTTAAAAAGCCTAATTATCCAAATTATATAAGTATTGGTTGCCTGTTTACAAGGCACATTAATGAAATAATGTAACTTTGTATTCTCAAAAAAATTACACAATAAAATTTCAGACTTTAACACATAATCTCATTACACTATGGTTAAATCACTGTGCTCTGATATAGATTTTTCCTCAAAATTTAACATGGTAGAAAATGTTGCTCCCAAGGCTATCAATGTTGAGGCTACAGCCATAAGTCTTTCAGAGTAGTGACCTGTGGGAAAGTGGCTAAGCTATGGGGCACCACTCTTAGAAGGGACTGATGATCATGTCAAAGCAACAGCTTCAGTCTTGTGGACTAGATTGGTTATGTTCTGAAAGGCTTGCTGCAATGTGGGTCTAGCGTTTTCAGCTCACTTACCATGTCACACTCTTGTCTATCATCCAGCTCTTGCTTTCACCCAAGGTCCTGCTATGGGACAGGCAGTATTGGGTTCTTATCATTTATTGTGCCTGATCTTGCACTTTCACCCTTCCAAACTGTGAAACAAATATGCTTTTCTTTATTAAATACCCAGGGTCAGGTGTTCTGATACAGCAACATAAAACAGATTGAAGCAATATCTAAAATAACAAGAAGAATTTACAGTATTTAAAGATAAAATTGGTGGGCCTGTTAGTTTGTACCATGGGTAAAGGCATTTGCTGCCAAACCTGAGAAACTTTGTTGTCTGATCCTTGCAACCTCCAAATTGACTTCTGACCTCCACAAGCATTCTCTCTCTCTCTCTCTCTCTCTCTCTCTCTCTCTCTCTCTCCTCACTCTTCTCTCTCTCTTTCTCTCACACACACACACATAAATATAAACAAATGTAATAAAGGACTTAAAAAATAAAATTGTTCAGAACAAAGGAGAGTTGTTTCTAAAAATTAATTTTTAATTATATTTTAAGTATGTTATATTAATAATACAAATCTTACATATTAAGTACCATATGACAAGCAATTGCACCACTGGAGTCCCAAATCTGCTTATTCTTTACTCAGTTTTCCCCTAAGAAAACTTCTTGTAATCCAAAATAAAGTACCCAGACAGGATAGTGGGCAGACACAGGTAAATATCCAGGATCCCCAAATAGCCCTTCCTGAGATGCAAGTGACTAGTATTGTTGCTGGCTAGAGCTCCACACATACTGTAGTACCTGCTGGCACAGGATGGTAGGAATGCACATTCTTCTGCTCATGGGATCTGCACTTACTTTGCTGGATGAAAAGTGGAAACCCATTATCAACACGGTGATGGAAGCCCTCATGATCTGTCTCCGAAATCACCAGTCCTGAAATGGTTGAACTTCGCACTGTACAATGAAACAGAAATCTGACTTCTTCATACGGTCTAAAGTGACTCTTTACCTTTTGGTATTGCAACATGTTGTCATCTATAGAGTTGGAACTGGAAACCAATGTAACTGAATAAAGGGGGAAAAGAAAAAAAATACTTTTTGGTTTCTTAAATAAGTTTATTATTTTGTTTTAGGCTGATCCATATTTATTCTGGAAGCATGTGCCACAGGAGACTGAGAAGAAATGCCTGGCACACTGCTACAAAAGATCAGTGAATCATCCCTTTAACAGGTGAGGATGGAAATTGTGCCTCTATTTTCTTCTCACTGGAAACACCCATTCTCTGGCAAGGCTGGTGAGTTTCAGAATGGTTTAGACTAACCAGAAGTGTCACCAAGGCTCTCTACTAGAGCTTTCCTGACTTGAGTGAGGGTGAGGTTGCACGTGCTTTGTGATGTTGTCTAGAGGAGAACAATTCACATATGCCTCTCTTGCTTCATGGCCAAATTCTGGTTTGCTGCATAGCAGAAGAATACTTTATGTGTGGCTTTTATTACCTTCATTCAAACACACTCCCAGGTGGTTG